>BLSH010023839.1:43215-68750 GCA_018402905.1 Glandirana rugosa
AAAAAATGGGTATTTATCTCGAAAGAAAACCACCATAAACTAGTGGCGACGCAGTAAAGACTAGCGGCGATATTTGTTTTCTTCTCGCTGTTAAAACGTTTTTTTGGGTTTAAAGAATAAAAACGATTTTACGTTTAGGTTTTTTTTATATTTTTTGCAAAATAAGAAATTTGGGTTTTTTTGCAAAATTGTCGCTCTTCTTTTGTTTATAGCGGCGATCAGAAATGACGCAGCGGTGATCAAATACCACCAAAAGAAAGCTCTATTTATGGGTAAAAAAGGACACAAATTTCGTTTTGGTACAACATCGCACGACCGCGCAATTGTCAGTTAAAGCGACACAGTGCCGAATCGCAAAAAGGGCTCTGGTCCTAAAGTGTGAAATCCTTCTGGGACTGAAGTAGTTAATTAAACTCACTTGGTGCCTTATCTGCATTAAATTGGCCTCAGAACCTGTGTAATTCATATGTTTGGGTTGAGGTGTATGGTTCGTATGTTTAAGGGATGAGGTGGCAACCCTAGTAGGGCCTCATGCCTAGGTTTTGCCTAAGGCCTCACAAAGCCTAGAGCCGCCTCTGATCCTGGGTGTATTCCATTCAGGCTTCATAAAAGGTATGTAAATGGCCTACACCTATAGCAAGGGTATGATTCATCTTTAGGCTGGGGTCTCACCTTCCGTGCGGAGCGGCTCATAAGCAGGGGATCCGGTGAGTCCCTGTTCTCCGTTTCAAGGACGAATCAGGGCCAAATTTTTGCCTGAATTCGGCCCTGAAACAGAGCCACAGGCACACACGACAGCCACCATGGAGATGTGTGAACCAGCTCCATTGAGAGCCGGTCACAATCTCCTGTCATGCGAATTGGATGCAAGGAAAACCTTAATCCAATTCGAATAGGGGTGAACCCAGCCTAATGCATCATACACACGGTGCAACGGTCGTATGACCGCACGTTCAACTTTTTCCAAAATCGCCTGTTGGCGACTGTGTCTAGCATACTGACGGTAGTCAAATAATCGTACAACAAAGCCGAGCGTAGTGACGTGTTACGAGCGTATAAAGAGGAAGTTCAGGTGAATGATTTGTGAATTAGGAACGTAGGTTTACACGACCGAACACTTCCGGGCGTTCCTGATTTCTGAGCATGCGTGTTTTGCACATACAGCTTTTGTTGGGCCAACTTCTGTACACACGGTACAACAGTCATACAACGGCTTGTTGGCCAACAAAAGTTTTCTAGTTTGCTCATCCAACTTCTGTTGTACGACTGTTGACATTGGCTGATGTAATTGTGTGTACTAATGGTCGGATTATCGTTGTACGACCATTGCATCATGTGTACAGGCCATTAGTCAGAGCTGCACAGATTGTATAAAATAAAGGCTAAAAAAAATGTCATTGAATAAGGTTGAATGTTATACGCAGTGCGAAAGCTCTGTATCTGACACTACCAGAAGGAATTACATTGTAAGCATAAACCTTGCAGAGCATGTATAGCCTAAACTTTTGGAAAGCGTAAGGAATTATAAAGGTTCCAGTTATCTTATTTTTTGTCATCTGTGTCCCTTTTGGGAGATTTCCCTTCACTTCCTGTGCTGGAGATATAGCCACATAGTGAGAAGAGTTTTCACCAAAACCAGAGTCCCTATTGAAAGTTGTGCCTTCACCTACTGCTCAGGTGACAACAAACATTTAGGATTTGCCTTCCCTTATTTTTTGTCTCAGTGATAATGGACACCGGAGCAAATAGAGGGGAGAATCTCCCCAGCTGGGACTCATGCAGCAATTAAAACCTAACATAAGAACTAGTGCTTTCTTACTCTATCCAAAAGTAAGGAAACAGTTTTGGCTATAGATACACTTTAAGCCTAAGTTTACACTTGTGCGTTGCAGGAAACCAAATCGCATGGCATCCGCACTAAAATGGTGCAGGATCCTTTTTTCCCGCACCTGTTTCTGACAATCGCTTTGCATTTTGCAAGGGGTTTCAGGGTGTCGTTAATATAACATTGACATCTGCAGCAGATGACATGGACGCAGTGCGATTGCTAGGCGATGCGGCAAACGCACAGGATTCGCTGCATTTCCGGCATCGCATCAGTGTGAACCCCTGATCAGAAATATTTACTAAATAGAGGCTGCTTGGTATGTTAGTATTTTTTAGACTTGAACTTTCATTTAAATTATTGTTGTATTACTAAAGGTTTGATTGAAGTTGGGACCAGTTTGAACAGAAGCCTGCAGAACAAGTAAGAAAATTCATTTAGTTTTCAATTTTTCAAAAGATCATTTAACAAGCCTGTTAAAATGTGACTGCAAAATGATGCAATTTTGCTTGGTTTGTTTTAAATATTCATTGAATGCAATTACTAGACTCACTTACTTAAAGCAGTATTAAACCCAAAAGCAAACATTTATTATATTGCTGCTAACCAATTCTTAGGCTGGGTTCACACGTAAAAAAACGGTCCGACTTTGATCCTACATTGCTGTGCGATTTACGGTCCTACATGGGGTCAAAGTCGGACCGATTTTCTGTGAACAGGGATCCGACTTTAATCCCGACAATGCCAGGCACCTTTTGCTCTGGGGATCATGAAGGGGAACTCCACGCCAAATGAAAAAAAAAAAAAAGGCATGGGGTCCCCCTCCAGGAGCATACCAGGCCCTTCGGTCTGGTACAGATTTTAAGGAGAACCCCCACGTTCTCCTTAAACATCCTAAACCCAGCAGTCGCTTGTTGAAATCACTGCCGCTGTCACTACTTTGTCAGCCTTGCAACAGAAGATAGTAAACCACTCCCGCCCACCCCTTGTCCCAGCCCTGCTTACCTACATTTAATTATAATATTTAAAATTTTAATTTCCGCGCTTAGGAGATAGATATATATATATATATATATATATATATAACTGCTCAGAAACCCCCACTAATTGGGGTATGAAATGGTATGAACAAGTAATGAGGAAAATGGCGCTGTCTATGTGTTCCACTGGTGGGTAACTGTGTATATAATGTAACACCCTATAACAAACTAAGTGTAAGTAAGTGGTATACTATACAAGTAAGTGGTTTATGTCCTATACACCATAAAATGACATATCACAAAATATCATTAGCCTGCATTCACATAGGGGCGACCTGACTTTGGCGTGATTTCGCTAGGCGACTCCAGTGCGGCTTCCAGCGTGACTTCAAGGACCTCCAGCGACTTTACAACACGGCTTTTGCCAGGCGACTTTGCCTTGACCAGTCAGAGAAGGGAGGGAGGGGGCTGCCTAAAAATAAATTCTATTCTTTTAACTGTAAAGTCGCTTCCATGTAGATGGGGATCCGACTTGGAGGCGACTTATATTGAATTCTATGGGCACAAGTCGGATAGAAGTCGCCTAGAAGTAGTATAGGAACCTTTTCAGAAGTCGCCTTGAAGTCAGAGCGACCTCAGTCATGTATATTAAGATGGCTCCCATTCATTAAAAGTGTCAAGTGACTTGGGGCGACTCAGATCGCAAGTCGCCCCTGTGTGAACGGGCACTTAAAGTGCTAAGTTCTCAATAATGCAAAAAATATCTTAACGATATATTATCCAAAGTGCAAGAAATTCATCTGTAGATAAAAATCTAATACCAAAAGAGATTTTTGTATATAAAGAAAAAGGGATAAAATCCAATGTAAAAAATGTAAAAATATGTATAAAAAAGTGAAAATGTATGTAAAACCAGAGTTTTTTGTAAACTTAATCCCTTGGTTGCAAAGTTCAGTTTATGTATAAATCTTTAGAAAACTGTAGTGATGACGTGTCAGAATCCAAATGACAATTGAAACGTTTTTCTTGTGCATCAAAGTGGTTCCACGTGTGCTCCCCCTTATGTATCCTTACTCACCAGAAGCCAGTACCCCTACACATGTCCATTCTCATTTCGAAGATGTTTATTTGAGCCAGATTGACAAGTCTAGAAGACTCTGCGTCCAGCTTGCAATTGCAAAGGAAACAGATGCTGTTGTACAATGACTTGTGTAGACATCTATATGGCTCAAATAAACATCTTAGAAAAGAGAATGGACATGTGTGTTTCCATCCATTTTTCTACATATGCCATGATCCTTTGCTGAGGAGTGTTCCATATTTGGATACCAGGACCCCGGACAGGCTGTATACATGCTTTTGAAATGTTTCACCAATTTTAAAAATATTAATAGTAAACTACATGTGAGTCTCGTGTAGATAAATCCTCCCATCTAGTGGTCAGAACTAGAACTGCAATATCTGTAAATATATAGCGCAAATGCATCATTTGCAATGTGGTAACAGGAAAGATATAAAATACATTATACATACAGCTGCTGGGCACACATTTTGGTATGCTGGCAGGGATCTTGGGGGAGTGATGCATGGACATCACTATTTAACCACTGTACCCATACGGAATTTGCGTCCTTTTTTTCACACAAATAGAGCTTTCTTTTGGTGGTATTTAATCACTAGTGGGTTTATTTTTTGTGCTATAAATAAAAAAAGATTGAAAATTTTGTGAAAAAAATGCCTCTTTGTTTCTGTCATAAAAATTTGCAAAATTAGTAATTTTTCTTCATAAATTCTGGCCCAAATTTATACTGCTGCACATCTTTGGTAACAATAACCCAAATTGGTGTATATCATTTGGTCCTTGTGTGAAAGTTATAGAGTCTACAAGCTATGGTGCCAATTATTGAAAATTGATCAAACCTGATGTACTGACGGCCTATCTCATTTCTTGAGACCCTAACAAGCCAGGAAAGCACAAATACCCACCAAATGATTCCTTTTTTTGGAAAGTATTCCAAAGTACTCAGTAAGTTGCATGGTGAGTTCTCTGAAGTTGTACATTTTTCCCATAATTCTTTGCAAAATGGAGATTATTATTTATTTATTTTTTTTTACAAAATTGTCATATTAACAAGTTATTTCTCATGCATACTTGCAACTACAACCCAAAACACATTCTGCTACTCTCCCCGAGTATGGCGATACCACATGTCTGAGACTTTCACAGCCTGGCCACATACAGAGGCCCAACATGCAGGGAGTGCCGTCAGGTATTCTAGGGACATAAATTACACATCTAATGTCATGACGACCTATCACATTTTTGAAGGCCCTGGAGCACCAGAACAATGGAATTGCCCACAAAATAACCCCATTTTAGAAAGCTAACACCCCAACAAATAATCTATGAGGCATAATGGGTCTTTTGAACGGTTCATTTTTTTCCAGAAGTTTTTGGAAAATGTGGAAAAAAAATGAAAACGCATTTTTTTTTCTTACACAAAGTTGTCCATTCATAAGATATTTCCAAAACATAGCATGTACATAGCAAAAATGACACCCCAAAATACATTCTGCTACTCCTCCTGAGTATGGCAATACCACATGTGTGAGACTTTTACAGGTGAGGTTTACTAATAGGTGATGGCAGTCACTGACAGGTGATTGGCGATGGTCACTGATGGGTGACTGGTGGAGGTCACTGATGGTTGACAGGTGTCTGGCGGTGGTCACTGATGGGCAATGGGTGACTGGCGGTGGTGACTGATGGGTGACAGGCCATGGTCACTAATGGGTGACGGATAACACGCCATGGTCACTGATGGGTGACGGATGACACACCACGGTCACTGATGGGTGACGGATGACATGGTCACTGATGTGTGACACGCCACGGTCACTGATGGGTGATGGGTGACACGCCACGGTCACTGGTGGGTGGCGGGTGACGCGCCACGGTCACTGGTGGGTGGCGGGTGACGCGCCACGGTCACTGGTGGGTGTCGGGTGACGCGCCACGGTCACTGGTGGGTGGCGGGTGACGTGCCACGGTCACTGGTGGGTGGCGGGTGACACGCCACGGTCACTGGTGGGTGGCGCGCCACGGTCACTGGTGGGTGGCGGGTGCACTTTATAATGGCAGTCTGATGACAGGTGCACTTTATGGGGGTAGATGTGGTGACTGTTGGGTGACAGGTGCATTGGGGGGGGCAGGGGTGAAGTGACAGTGTGTGTTGGTGTTTTACACAGATCAGTAACTCACTGATCCTAGCTCTTCTCTCCTCACACTGGAAACTGTATGAGGAAAGAAGAGTTGCTGGTAACAGTGAGTTACCGCTCTGTTTACATTACATGTGGTCGGCTGTGAGTAGATGACAGCGATCACAAGGTAACAGCCACTGGCCAATGGCTGATACCAGTGTCGGTGACAGGCAATGTTCCCTGGGAACACGCCGCCACGACATGCACACACAGTGCGCTCCTGATTGCGCGCATGCACCCTGCAAATGGGGGAAGTACCATTTGTGATCAGCCGTGACTTCATCACGGCCGATCACATGGTAAACAGCCATGACCAATGGCTGTTCACCACTGTCGATGACACGGTGTGTCCCGGGGACAAGCCGCCACCGACAGAGCCGGGATGCACGCGCCTGATCGCGCGCAATCCTGGCTTAAAGGGCCAACGTCATATGACGTTCGCCCGCAATGAGAGCCACACCGCTCCGCCATCATTTGATGGTGTGTGGTCTTGAAGTGGTTAAGGATACATCATATACACTATATTGCCAAAAGTATTGGGACACCTGCCTTTACACGCACATGACCTTTTATGGCATCCCAGTCTTAGTCCGTAGGGTTCAATATTAAGCTGGCCTACCCTTTGCAGCTATAACAGCTTCAACTCTCCTGGGAAGGCTGTCCACAAGGATTAGGAGTGTGTCTATGGGAATGTTTGACCATTTTTCCAGAAGCACATTTGTGAGGTCATGCACTGAGAAGGCCTGGCTCGCAGTCTCCACTCTGATTTATTCCAAAAGTGTTCTATCGGGTTGAGGTCAGGACTCTGTGCAGGCCAGCAAAGTTCCTCCACCCCAAACTCACTCATCCATGTCATTATGCACCTTGCTTTGTGCACTGGTGCGCAGTCATGTTGCAACAGAAAAGGGCCATCTCCAAACTGTTCCCACAAAGTTGGGAGTGTGAAATTGTCCAAATTGTCTTGGTATGTTGACGCCTTAAAGAGGTTGTGAACCTCCCTATAATACTTGTACCTATTGGTAAGTCTATAATAAGGCCCCCCCCCTTTTAAATATCTCTTAAACATGCGCTGTTTAGAAGATATTTACTGTATACTGTGCCGATGATGTCCTTGGCACATGCTCTCTGAAGAAACGGCCATCTGTGCTGTTTCTTCAGAAGCCTGTGACGTGACTGACGGCTCCCACTCGCATGTGCGGCAGCGACGTCACGCGGCTCCAGCCAGTCACGCAGCCGGAATCCGCAGGCCCGGAAGGAAGATGGGCAAATATGGATGCGGCCTGCAGTGGGCTTCATTTGCAGGTGTCACATAATGTGCTAGTATGCTAGCACAATATGTCTTTACTATGCAGGGAGGGGGAAACGTTTTTTTTTTTAACAGGGTTTACTTCCTATTTAAGAGTTCCCTTCACTGGAACTAAGGGGCCAAGCCCAACCCCTGAAAAACAACCCCACACCATAATCCCCCTTAACCAAACTGTACACTTGGCACAATGCATCAGGCAAGTACCGTTCTCCTGGCAACCACCAAATCCAGGCACGTCTATCGAATTTCCAGGCATAGAAGCGTGATTCGTCACTCCAGAGAACACATCTCCACAGCTCTAGAGTCCAGGGACGCCATGCTTTACACCACTGCATCCGACACTTTGCATTGCACTTGGTGATGTAAGACTTGGATGCAGCTGCTCGGTCATGGAAACCCATTCCATGAAGCTCTCTATGCATTGTTGTTGTGCTAATCTGAAGAACACACAAAGTTTGGAGGTCTGTAGCTATTGACTCTGCAGACAGTTGGCAACTTCTGCGCACTGTGCTCTTCAGCATGCGCTGACCCCACTCTGTCATTTTACGTGGCCTACCTCTTCATGGCTGAGTTGCTGTTGTTACCAGTTGCTTCCACTTTGTTATAATGCCACTAAGTAGTTGACCGTGGAATATTTTAGTAGCAAGGAAATTTCATGGAAGGAATTATTGCACTGGTGGCAACCTATCACGGTGCTACGCTTGAATTCACTGAGCTCCTGAAAATGACCAATTCTTTTAAAAATGTTTGTAGAAGCAGTCTGCATGCCTAGGTTCTTGATTTTATACGTGGAGGTCACATGCTTCCTGTCATTGGTGGAGCTCCACTCTGCAGCCAGACCTCCTTGCTAAATGATGCTACAGTGGATGCTATTTGCGCCCTATGGTGAGCTGTGTGCAGCACTGTTGGAAGCTGGTTCTGGTGACGTCACCCTCTAACTGCGCTCGTACCTTCAGGTCGGGGACCTTTTGTGCTTCATTCCTTGGGACTTGAAGCTTTGTTACAAAATATGAGCTTGATGTTTATACATTGATGTGGATCTATCTTTTCATACAGTCCCAGCACATCTGAGAGGGAGGAGGACAGCTTGGTTACCTACCCACACCATCCACGAAGATCTGCGCCACAGCTTGCTCTGACAGTGACACACGGAGTTGACTGGCGCCAAACGAGCTTCTGGTCGGTCTGAACTGAGACTTGGGGCGGAGTACAGGTCACTCTGCCTTCCGCTATCACAAGCTCCAGCTATTTGGTCCTGAGTATAACACATCGGGTGGCATACTCTGAAGGCATCGTTTTAGGACACCAACCCTTGGGGCTGAGTGGAAGCCAGATATCCACACAAGCGTTCCCTGACCCCCATAATAGGTGGTCTAGGGGCTCTGGTAAGGGCATATCCAGTTTGGTGGAGGATTTTTTCACACGAGTGGTGTTGTGGTGGACTGTTGATGTTGCTTTGGTGCACATTCTAGGACAGTGGTTCTCAACTCCTGTCCTCGGGACCCACTAACAGGCCAGGTTTGCAGGATAACTGAAATACATCACAGGTGACATAATGTGCTGCTCAGTGATTCTAGCAGTATTGTAGTCTGCATCTCCCCAAGGTAATACTTAAAATCTGGTCTGGTGGTGGGTCCCGAGGACCGGAGTTGAGAACCACTGTTCTAGGAGAATCCACACTTTCCTGTCACACTGGCATCACCATAGTGGATGAAATTTTGGACTTATATTTATTATATATGTACACATTTCTGTTATTGCACGTTATTTTTTCACAGATTGCTTCTTTTGACTCTTATTCAGTTATTTACACGAGGTGTTTATGTGCGCAGATTGCAGTGTCTGCGCCTCACAGAGATATTTATATGTTTATGTTTTTGTTTTTTGTTTTTTTACTTTTTGTTTCTCATTTTAAACACACAAGTGCAATATAATTTCATTTTATTTTTATTTAAAGTCAGGAATTCGCACTTTATATTTGCAGCTGTGTCACTCAATTTTTATTTTTATTTTGTAAGGGGGTAGCGTGGCCATTCACAGTTTTACATCTTGATTTTATACACCTGTGGCCATGGATGTGATTAGAACACCTGAATCCAATGATTTGGAGGGGTGTCCCAATACTTTTGGAAATATGTTGTATCTCAGTGGGGAGCTAGCAAATGTAGGGGCCAGTTTTATGTATCTGTGACATCTCTTCAATGCTGTTGAATGTGATACCGTTCTTCTTCCCATTCCCTCTACACCAGTGATTCTCAACTCCAGTCCTCGGGACCCACCAACAGGCCAGATTTTAAGTATTACCTTGGGGAGATGCAGACTAGAATACTGCAATCACTGAGCAGCAAATGATATCACCTGTGATGTATTTCAGTTATCCTGCAAACCTGGCCTGTTAGTGGGTCCCGAGGACCGGAGTTGAGAACCACTACTCTACACTATATGCAACTACATGTAAAGACTCCCTTTACCCCATTTATGTTTTCTCCCCCCCAGTCTTTTTTTTAAATTTGGAGTGTAGCCCACTATTCCTGGCCGTTAACTTTCTGGCTACTGTTATTCTCCTTTTTTGGCATCAGGTGGGACACCCCAGACCAACGCTGATGCTATACACAACATACATACGGTACTGGCAATAAATGTTGATGCGACATACAATTCTAATTCTGTGGCTTAAAGTTATGTGGATTGGTGAAAATCACTATATACCCAGTCCAGATGAAGCGGTGAATCTGCAAAATGGGTTGACTGAGTTGATATCGGGCATTAATCCATCTAAGATTTACCTGTATTCTGCAGAATCATTTTATGTATTTTGTTAACCACTTCAAGACCGCCCACCGCATATACACTGTGGCAGGGTGGCTCTATTGCGCGATGCAACGTACCTGTACGTTGTTTCATGCGATAGATGCTGTGGGCATACGCGCGCTGCACGGAGGGGGGCCAATCCATGGGTCTGGCAGACCCGATGTCCGCTGGCCACCTGCGATCGCTCCACAGAGAGGCAGAACGGGGATCCGCCTATATAAACAAGGCAGATCCCTGTTCTGAGAGGGAAGTACACAGAGATTGTCTGTTCCTAGTAATCAGGAACAGCGATCTCTGTTCTTCCTGTCAGTCCATCCCCCACACAATTAGAAAACACTTGCAGGGAACACACAACCCTTTGACCGCCCGCCATGTTAACCCCTTCCCTGCCAGTGTCATTTAACCACTTCAGCCCCGGAAGGATTTCCAGCTTTAGGACCGGAGCCCTTTTTGCGATTCGGCACTGCGTCGCTTTAACTGAAAATTGCGCGGTCGTGCGACGTTGTACCCAAACGAAATTTGTGTCCTTTTTTTCCCACAAACAGAGCTTTCTTTTGGTGGTATTTGATCACCTCTGCATCATTTCTGATCGCCGCTATAAACAAAAGAAGAGCGACAATTTTGCATAAAAACCCAAATTTCTTACTTTTTGCTAGAATACAAATAAAAAAAAAAAATATAAAAAAACATTTTTTTTTCACCGTTTTTGGCCGATTTATATTCTTCCTCATATTTGTGATAAAAAAAATCGCAATCGGCGTTTATTGATTGGTTCGCGCAAAAGTGGTCGCGTTTACGGATGATAATTCATTTTTGGGGTTTTTTTTTTTTTTTTACTAGTAATGGTGGTGATCTGCGATTTTTAGCGGTACTGCGATATTTCAGCAGACATGTCGGACTATTTTGACACTTTTTTGGGACCATTGGCATTTGTACAGCGATCAGTGCTATAAAAATGCACTGATTTCTGTGTAAATGTCATTGGCAGTGAAGGGGTTAACCTGCAGGGGGCGCTCTAAGGGTTAAGTATGTTCCCTGGGCGTGTTCTTACTGTGGGGGCACTGCCCTGGCTGGGGAAGGGAAGTGGTCACAGCCTTCGTATACAGGAAGGCTGTGATCACAGCCCTTCCCCCTTCACACAGAGCGGAGGTCCGTGTTTACATACACGGACCTCCGTTCCTCCGCTCGGGGGTCCATCGCGGGTAGCCGGCGGCAATCGAAGCCGCCGCACCCGCTCCCTGGCCCTCCCCGAACACAGTGAGCGTGCGGGCGCGCCTCCGGCGGCGCGCGCGCTCACTAAGCTCGATCCCGCAGCCGCCGTCGTATGACGGCGTTTTGCGGGAACGAACCACTTTGCCACCGTCAGATGCCGATCGGCAAGTGGTTAAACAATGATCAGTGCATTTTTTTTTTTTTTATCACCAATTACTGTATTGGTGTCACTTGTCTCCAAAAAGTGTCGCTTAGGGTCAGATTTGCCTGCCGTAATGTCGCAGTCCTGCTAAAAATCGCTGATCGCCACCATGGAGCCCACCCAGGGACCATCAGGGAGCCCACCCAGGGGCCACCAGGTAAGGGGCATACAGTGTACTATATGGATGGCACTGTGTCCATCTCAATACACAACCAATCTGCGCTAAAGATAAAAATATATAAAATTCACAAAAAAAGAAAACCCAAAAAAACTCCCAACCAAAAAGGGACTAATGACAGGTTCTCATGAGGAGGGGGCTGCTGCTACTCACAAGCCCCTAAGGGCCTGAGTAGAATATAAGATGCAAGAAAAAGCTGCACCAACCCCTCTAGTCATAGGTCCACATCATCCTGTGATGTTTTTACTCTGCTAAACATAGTATAAGAAAAAGGAGTGAGAGTGGGAGTATCAGCCTACCTCGCATCCGGACGCCTACCTCTATCCACACTGAGGACTCACGATCCTGCCACCACCAGTATATAGCCTGCTTGACCCCAAGACTGAAAAGCTGGGGGTCCATTATCTCTGGTGAGTGGGGCCACATGTGGGGGCTGTCACCAAGCACTGCGGACCGGTCTGGAGCACTATCATCACCTTTAAGCACTTCAGTCACTTTACTATTAATTATTGGAACACTTGGTCACTATATGATACCCCTTTGCATATTTTGCACTATGATGGACTGCTAACAAAACTGTTTACATTTATATTTATTTTCACAATTGGACTATGATTGTATTAAGCACCTTTATTTTCATATACTATGTTTATCACTGAGTAAAAACATCACAGGTCACAGGATGATGTGGACCTATGACTAGAGGGGTTGGCACAGCTTTTTCTTGTATCTTATATTCTACTGTGACCATCTGTGATGCCTGCCAATGTCTCCTATCAGTGCCACCTATGAGTGCCCATCAGTGCCGCTTATCAGTGCCTGCCAGTGGTGCTTATCAGTGCCACCTATCAGTGCTGCATATACAGTATCTCACAAAAGTGAATACATCCCTCACATTTTTGTAAATATTTTATTATATCTTTTCATGTGACAACACTGAAGAAATGACACTTTGCTACAATGTAAAGTAGTGAGTGTACAGCTTGTATAACAGTGTAAATTTGCTGTACCCTCAAAATAACTCAACACACAGCCATTAATGTCTAAACTGCTGGCAACAAAAGTGAGTACACCCCTAAGTGAAAATGTCCAAATTGGGCCCAATTAACCATTTTCCCTCCCCAGTGTCATATGACTCGTTAGTGTAAGGTCTCAGGTGTGAATGGGGAGCAGGTGTGTTAAATTTGGTGTTATCACAATCACTCTCTCATACTGGTCACTGGAAGTACAACATGGCACCTCATGGCAAAGAACTCTGAGAATCTGAAAAATAGAATTGTTGCTCTACATAAAGATGGCCTGAGCTGTAAGAAGATTGCCAAGACCCTGAAAGTGAGCTGCAGCACGGTGGACAAGACCATACAGTGGTTTAACAGGACAGGTTCCACTCAGAACAGGCCTCGCCATGGTTGAGTTGAGTGCATGTGCTCAGCGTCATATCCAGGGGTTGGCTTTGGGAAATAGACGTATGAGTGCTGCCAGCATTGCTGCAGAGGTTGAAAGGGTGGGGGGGTCAGCCTGTCAGTGCTCAGACCATATACCGCACACTGCATCAAATCAGTCTGCCTGGCTGTCGTCCCAAAAGGAAGCCTCTTCTAAAGATGATGCACAAAAAAGCCCACAAAAAGTTTACTGACGACAAGCAGACTAAGGACATGGATTACTGGAACCATGTTCTGTGGTCTGATGAGACCAAGATAAACTTATTTGGTTCAGATAGTGTCAAGCGTGTGTGGCGGCAAACAGGTGAGGAGTACAAAGACAAGTGTGTCTTGCCTATAGTCAAGCATGGTGGTAGGAGTGCCATGGTCTGGGGCTGCATGAGTGCTGCCGGCACTGGGGAGCTACAGTTCATTGAGGAAACCATGAATGCCAACATGTACTGTGACATACTGAAGCAGAGCATGATCCCCTCCCTTCGGAGACTGGGCCGCAGGGCAGTATTCCAACATGATAATGACCCCAAGCACACCTCCAATATGACCACTGCCTTGCTAAAGAAGCTGAGGGTAAAGGTGATGGACTGGCCAAGCATGTCTCCAGACCTAAACCCTATTGAGCATCTGTGGAGCATCCTCAAATGGAAGGTGGAGGAGCGCAAGGTCTCTAACATCCATCAGCTCTGTGATGTCGCCATGGAGGAGTGGAAAGGACTCCAGTGGCAACCTGTGAAGCTTTGGTGATCTCCATGCCCAAGAGGGTTAAGGCAGTGCTGGAAAATAATGGTGGCCACACAAAATATTGACACTTTGGGCCCAATTTGGACATTTTCACTTAGGGGTGTACTCACTTTTGTTGCCAGCGGTTTAGTCTTTAATGGCTGTGTGTTGAGTTATTTTGAGGGGACAAGAAAATTTACACTGTTATACAAGTTGTACACTCACTACTTTACATTGTAGCAAAATGTCATCACATGAAAAGATATAATAAAATATTTACAAAAATGTGAGGGGTGTACTCTCTTTTGTGAGATACTGTAAGTGCCTCGTCATCAGTGCCCGTCAGTGAAGGAGAAAATGTACTTATTTACAAAGATGTGTGACAGAAACAAAGATAAACTTTTGTTTTTTCAAAATTTTTGGTCTTTTTTTTTTATTTGTAGCGCAAAAAACAAAAACCCCATAGGTGATCAAATACCACCAAAAGAAAGCTCTATTTGTGGGGGGGGGGAAAAATGATAAAAATTTTGTTTGGGTACAATGTCGCATGACCGCGCAGTTGTCATTCAAAATGTGACAGCGCTGAAAGCTGAAAATTGGTCTGGGCGGGAAGGGGGAAAGTGCCTGGTATTGAAGTGGTTAAAGAAATTTATAGTCTTTGATATGATATTTTTACTATCTATTTATAATAAAAATATGTTTCATTCAGAGTTATTTGGTATTCTACATTTTCCTGGTAGCACATTCAAAGTCCTTACTTTACACATAAGTGTAATTTTCTACTCGTACATGGACAGAGCTTACAGGAAAAGATATCCAAGACATCTCAGATTCCACTACTTCAGGGGTCAGCACCCTGTAGATCACAATCTACCGGTAGATCGCGGGCAGGTGACTGGTAGATTATGGTCTGGCCTTCTGACACGCCATTCCAGAGCATCAGAGTGCAATACAGAGGGACTACTTGTAAAGTTGTAGTAGGGAGCAAGAGCCGCATAAGCTGATGCCTCCTCTGTAGTGCTGGCTTCTGCACCATGCGGAGTGATACTAACTGCACTCCATCTCTTATTCCGGCTAGCGGTCTCCAGAGTGGTGCCACAGGAGGAAAGAGATCTTCAGGTCAGTGTGAAGCAATACACTGGGCATAATAGTATAGGGCTGCTTTCACACTGTCATGCTGTGGCTTGCCCCCACCATGGGTGCAGTGCAGTGTACCTACAGCTTTCCTGTGGGTTTGCAGCATTTAGCCTTAGACTTCTATTATATCCCGTGGGTTTGATGCACTTTCTGAAAGCGCACCAAAACTCTTGAATGCAGAAGTTTTGTTGCGCTTTCATTCAAGTGAATGAGGCTGCTCTGCAAGTGCCCTGCAACCTTGTGCAGTACAGCAAACAAGGGGTAAAAGCAGGCAGCATTGTGTTGCTTTCTAACCACCTGCTTTAACCCCTTAGACCCTGCAGAAGCATGCAGTTGCGGGACACTTGCATTTACTTGATTGGATCGCAAATGGCAGGCAGTAGCACCCAACAAAAGCAACAGGGAGCTTAAAGTAATACTAAAGTCTCATTTTTTTCTGTTAAACATGTAGCCATGTGCTCCCTCAGGAGTGGCTGATAGTTGTGGTCTACCTGCCCGCTGCCCTCAATCACAGGAATTCCACACACCCGGAGTCACTGAACAGACCGGTACTTTGTTTTGTTGTTTTATTTAGGGGTTGAACTTGGATAGGGGATTAGGGACAACTGTGGGATGCGGGACCTACTATATACACCTCCGGTATATACACTTCTCCTCCAGCACACTACTTGCTGACCATTACTCTTCTCCTTTACTCTCTCCAGCACACTATTTGCTGACCATTACACGTTTCCCAAAGTCTGAAAGGAAATTTATCAGACCTCCATGACACTTTCTCTTCACCACAGCTAGCACATGGTGAGGCCTGCTGCAGCTGCTGGCAAGGCCTCAGAGCCACCCTTTGTGGGTAAGAGTCGTAGGTTTCCATCCATGAAACCATGGACCCTCTCTTGTGTAGCAAAGTACGTTGGTGCTAGCTGGGCCTTGGATGACTTCGAACTCACAGCCCATCCATCCTCCAGACCCATCCGGCCTGTCCTGAGGCCTAATGGCTCTCCTTCCCCTTGGTTGGATCCTCCCGACTTCTACAGACTGCTCTCTCTCCTCCTAGACTGCCTCAGCCGTTTCATCCAACTCCCAGGGGCCACCACTCACCGGCTATATGGTGGATTCTTTAAAGAGTCCCTCTCCATGTAGAACTCAGTTGCTCTCCTGCTTCTCCTGTGCCACTCCAGGAGCCGACTCCCGCTCCCGGCTGCACCCAAGCCCCAAGCCCCAGGCCTCAGGTTCACCCCCCCCCAGACTGGGGGCTCCCCTCCCGGGTGAGGCCTGATCCGCAGCTCCAGCTACATCCTCATGTCTTCCACCCGAACTCTCCTGGCACCTGCTGGCAGATCGCTGTATTTAAGGAGACCTGCCCCCCTGACAACCCAGTCTGTGGATTGGTCAGGGCTCCTTGTCATACATCAGGAAGTGACACCTCCTCATCTATCCCCCTTCTAGAGCTTTCTCAGCTCAAGGGGAGGAATCTCCAAGGAGTGTACCTTCCCTCCATCTCCAGCCCCTCCCCAGCACAGATCAAAACACATTCAGGTCTGCGCTTACATTCAAGCCGGACTAAATTTTTCCTCTCCTACCAGAAATCTACAAAAATAAAGCACCTACACTATGGGGGCACTACAAATATAACAAACATGTTATACTTACCTGCACTGTGCAGTGGTTTTGCACAGAGCAGCCCAGATCCTCCTCTTCTCAGGTCTCTCTTCGGCGTTCTTGGCCCCTTGCTTGCTATGGGGGCACCTGAGCCTCAGCTCCCTGTGTCCATTCAAAAACGGAGCTACTGGGCCCTGGCCCCTTGCTCTCCTCATTGGCCCTAAGGGTGCCGCTGCCAATTGCAATTAAGGGATCATTCACAAGTGCAGCAGGCACTGCTGCTCCTCTGAAAAATGATTACAGTGTGTTTGACAGGTGGTGAGGAGGCGATATGTTGCCTCCTCACCACCTGATTTAAACCCATGATTGCTGTCCAATGCAGGCAATTGCGACATGGTAGTACAGTAATAAGAGTTTTAAATCGGGTGTGAGGAGGCGACACTGATCTTTGACTTTCCCCATGTTGTTCAGGTAGATCTCCACCGCTTTAAGGCTTCCTACCACTGCACTACTTAATGATTCATCTAACAACCCCATGAATCCTGCATTCTTCTGCATGATCAGATGCACTTTGTAGAAGAGCAATCTCTTTTGGTACAACTACCTGTGTTTACCATTCAAGATAATTTACATACACACTACTTGTAGAGCATTTGTGCAAAGTATTGCAGACAAGGTTATAGGGAAAAGAAATGGTGTATGCATGGTCACAGCCCCCCAATTCTTTTCTGCATCAAAGTATAACTCACTGTTATGTAGAGAATGGAGATGTGCTGGAAATCAATATTTTGGCAGAACTGAGTTTATCAAAACGGCATACTGTATATCACAGATCACATGACCAGTACAAACAAATGGCCTTTGCAGCAAGGAGCACATGGAAGGGCGATGCATGTCAAACAAAACCAAAGAAAATGAAAGAAAAGTTGAGCTGGGAATTTTGTTTTGTTTGACATGCATCACCCTTCCATGGGCTACTTGCTGCAAAGGCCAGTTATAGGTCAGGCAGTGGCCATTTGCTTTTACTGTTGGAATACTGGTGAGGGGACACACTGCCGCTCACATGTGTCACAGCTGTATCCAACCTGGAACTGTTGCTCCATTGTTGTATACATGTGGCACACTGTGCAATGCACAAAACCTTCAGTCCTGCTAGCACATATTTTCCCAGCTACAATAATAATATTACTAACAGGAAATTTCAGATGTTACTTACAGGTTTGAAGGCTCCTATTATAATCAAGGTTGAGCAAGCTCAGAAACAAGATCTCCAGGAAGTTATATAGGACATGTATCACCTGTGACCAATTAACCACTCCCCTAGTAGTAGAATGAAGGAAGGAAAGAAAAAAAACCCCGAAAATTTATATCAAATACTTACCGTAATTTTCCTTTCCTGATAGACTCCATGGCAGCATACGTGTGGGTTAGCCCCGCCTCCATAATTACAGTATAGGACCCCTCTCCCATAAATCTTTGCTCCATGCCAGCAGCCGTGTTCCGTGACTAGCCTACTCCAGGCATTGGGAGGGGACTCCTGCTGCCATGGAGTCTATCAGGAAAGGAAAATTACGGTAAGTATTTGATATAAATTTTCAGTTTTCCTGACAGACTCCATGGCAGCATACGTGTGGGAAATAACTCGCTACACACACGGGTGGGAAATGCTGAGCAAAGAAAGTTTACTTAACACCGTCAACCAACGGTACTTGTAAACCAAAACTAACGTGAAGATAGAGCAGCTGGTCCAACACAGTAATGGGACATAGACGTGTTGATAGAAAACCAGGAGGCTGCCCTGCAAATTACTCCGGGAGCTACACGACGCAAAGCTGCCCAGATGTAGACCAGCTCCAGGTCGGGTGAGCAGACACTATCTCCAAAAGAGCCTAGCCCTTGGCTCTGTTAGCTTGTTGGAAGACCTAGGCACCCTTTGTTTGATATAATGCAAAGGAAAGACAGCACAAGCCATTACTTTACAGAAGCCATGTCCATTGAATAACCAGCAGGAGCAGGAAACACCACACAGGAAATAAGTACAACACAGATGCACCATAGAGTTGCATTTAAAGAAACATAACATCCATAACAATCCATGCCACAGTCACCCTAAATGGGGCACGTTCCTCTGTCCTTTCTGACAAAAAGGCATTCTGAAGGCTGAAAGAAGCTATGCTTGTAGATATGACTTTACAATTTCTGAGGGATTCCTAAAATTAAAGGAAAGCACTGCTGGAAGTCGAATCAGGAATCCCTGTTTCATGTGCTTTAACCAACTAAGCCACATTGTGCCATCACCCACGCAAGTTAGAACTCTAAGGATGGCAGAACACTTTCTTGGCTCCCACTAAGACTGATACACCCTAGGGGATTGAGTCAAGCATAGGTAACAGCACCGCTCAATTGGAAGAACATAAGAAAGTTCTCCAAGATCAGTAAACTAATCTCTGAGGCTTCTTATGCCAACGTGATAGCCAGGAAAAGGTGATCTTGACCAAGGTCTGAGCCTAGCTGCTTCCTTGATGAATTGTTGGACAGGAAGATGCCTAGACCAACAAAAAAAACCTGTGAAGACCAATAAGGCTGATACTTGGGCTCCAAGGGAGCTGACCGCTAGAGCCAGAATTAAATCTGACTGGAGGAATATTTAAAACTGCTAGATCACTACATGATCTGTCAGCAGCAGACAGGTATTGAACAACTTTGACCAGATTCTCCTGTCAAGTTTGTCTGCGTTCATTCTTCTAGTATTCAAGTGAGTGGAGATGACTCTGGAAGAGCAACCGGGGACCTCCAATCTTGAGAACCAGACCATCCGACGCAACCATTCTGGACATGGATGTAGAATTGTTCTCACTGACAAAAGGCCTGTCCTGAGGAGAAGGTGTAATGGGTTCCAGAAGCTTTACTGTGCTAGCAAGGGGAACCATGACTTAATTGGTCGATAAGACATCACTGCCACTAACACCACAGCCTCTGTTCTGAGTTTTTGAACAAAACCCGAGGTTGACCAGGATTGGAAGAAATGCATAGGTACTACTGCATTCCCAACGATCCATCAGGAGATCTACACCTAAAAACCTCCACATGTAGACCATTCGTTGTGCATTCTGGACAGAACACCGTTCGAACCTTTTGGACTTTGAATATACGCTGCTTGAGCTGTAGGCTTCATTGTTCTGAGCCCAAGACATAATTGGTCGGCTTTCTGTAATAGAGAACAGGCTGTGAGTCCCCAGGCTGTCTAACGTAAGAAACTGCCGTAGTGGATTAAGTTAACACTGACGCTCCCTACATTATATGGTGAAAGGCCTGCTTCCTGGCTTCCACTGCTGGAGAAACCCCTCGCAGAAGGCTACCTTCTCCAGCTTCCACTTGATCCTCGGATAGGTAGACACTATAGTGCCAATGAATTTAGATGCCGATTGGCGTGCCGTTGGGAAGAAGACGGGGCCAGGAGTATTCAGATCCAGAACATTGGGATCCAAAGCCAAGGCAATGATTCCCCAGATTATATTGAGCCCTGAGGCCCACAAGAGACCAAGTGGGCTCCAGGTGTCTCCCTGCCAGATTCGGCAGCCAGCTGAATTTGTGGAGCATAGAAAAGCTCTGGGCTCCAGCAGCTGACCTCTGTCTTGAGGTAGGACAAGGACCTCCACGCAACTAGGTCGGCGTATGCCCCTTGTTTTGATAAGACTAACAGACAATACGACCCTGAGAAAACACACAGGGTGATGTTGAAAGCCCGAATGGCTGGAACTGGAGATGGTCTTGACCTACAGTGAACCGAAGGAACTTGCAGAAGTCTTCTACAATGGGCACATGAAGGTAAGAATCTTAAGTCTATTGAACTTCTCCTTTGCTGAAGATTGTCTCAAGTGTGCAAGGTCTAAAACCGGCCTCCGCAAGCTGCTCCACTTCATACCATAAGAGGGGCAAGCACCTGCCCTGAAAACTCTCGCATTCAGAGACTGGCACAGCAGCACTTTGCGACTCCAGTAAGGCATGAGTATACGCTTTCTTTACCTCATTGTGAGGAAAAAAACATGGAAATTACTCAGAGAAAAAAGGGAGGACTTCTGATGGACCATGCATGTCCCGAAAAAACAAATACTTTGACGTCCAAAGTCTGAAGCCCAACTCAGTAGCTTCGTGACACCCACAGTTCAAGCTTTAGCATACTTCTAAGAGGTATATCTGGTCTTTTCACCAGCTCTTCCTAAAGTCCCTTCCTGGACTGTAAAAACATGCAACCCTCGCACGCTCTGCACTTTTCTCTAGACTTTCCCCTTGTGGCCTAGCCAGTGCTGGTCCTAAGGTAGGACCTCAACTTGCCAACTGTGGCCCCGGTTACGGTGCTATCCAGCTTGCCAAAAGATGAAGCTCCCTAACAGGAACGCTACACTATGCCTCTTAGAGGCGGAATCAGCAAGCCCAGGCCCCAGCCATAGCACACACTTTGCCGTAACTGACAAGAGCAAAAAACCGTGCCACTATGCGGCTGATGTCATTTGGAGCCTCGTTATAAAAATCACACCAGCTCAGGCTTCTGAGCTACAGAGTTTCAGAAAACGCTCCTGAATACTACGTCCACATTCTCCATTCACATTTCCATCCTTTCGATATGGCCACAGGAGCCCAGGCAGACATTCGGGCTATTCACTGCATCTTCCAAGGAAGAGCGACATGCTTGCTCGCCTCATCAAGGCTATTGAAATTTAGAGAGGCAGCCTTAAAAATGCTTCACATCCTTATCTTTGAATGGATACAGCTTGGCCATTTGCACAGCAGGGAGGTTTGTCTCGCGACCTTACTTCCCTTATCCAATGATGTCCCTTAGTTCTGTTCAGAATGGAAAATTTAGAACACTCCATGGCTACGTTTCACCATTGTGGCCCCCAAGTCGCACGATTCAGAGTGTGACCTCGATCTGACTGAGTGCAGCACCAATCCAACTTTACAGCCCGTGGATCAAGTTACATACAGTCATGGGAACAGGCACAAGGAATGTATGCTGGACAGAAGTTCTGGCCAATGCTGTAGCAATAGCTACTGGGGTGCTAATGATAGTCTCTGATGCCTGGGAATGAGTTTGTGATGCACTGTGGCCGTTATCCTCAGAGATGAGCCAGCTTTGTTTGCAGAGCAGGATCAAGTTGCATCAAGTCGCATCAGAGTAGCGCAGGAACCCCGCTCAAAGTTGCTGCGATTCCAAGTTGCATAGATTGGAATGGGTGCCATTGAAATCAATGGGCTGTGACCCACCATGCGACCACATTAAAGTCGCATTTCCAAGTCGCACCAGTGGAAATGGAGCCAAAAGGTGCCCGCATAACTTCCTCTTACCTTGCAGGAGACTTTACCTTGGTTGGGACAGCTCCAGTTCTTTCTGGTCATCCTAGTGGGAGAACATGCCGCAATGGCTGTTGGACTTTGTGTGTGGCTTGCATCTCACTCTGAGAGAATTTACACCACTTGCCTCACTAGGGATTCCATCTGCTGGAACACACCACCTCCTGGCTTAGCATAACTCACATAGAGACTTGCTCTCTGGAACCAGCGTCCCGCATCCTCAGGAGACTGCCTCCTTGGAGCGGCTGACATGGCGGTGGGTGCGTAGAGAAGGATTCAGAGCTTCTGCTGTGAAGGCTGAACCTTGACAGTGACCTATGACAAATACAACTGGAAAAAAAAAGTTGTGACCTAATGAGGTGTTTATCGTGTCGTGCCGTGTAATATCAACCTGACCTAGAAGGACTCACAAAAGCAAACTAGGATAGAAAGGAAAATGTAGTAAAATCAGTAAAAAGAGTACCCGGACAGCAAGGAGAGGAAGGGTTAAACCCCCCCCCCTCTCATACCTGCTATCCCAGGGCTGGCCACACGGGGGGGGCAGTGATACTTCCCCAGTGTGAAACGGCCCAGAAAGACTGACAACCTGCCCAGGTGATCAATCATTCCAGAGTCACACAGACAGCATACAATGCAGACCATCCCCTGTGATGATTGCACACAGCACTTTGGGAACTGCTGCAGCTGCCCACAGAGAAATCCATAGATCAGCAGTACTGACCACAGAATGAATTTCTCCGCTGTAATGTCACCACTGCCATCCACAGTGCCCATGCGCTGCGTCCCTTAGCAGAAGTAACCCAGGGACACAAGGCCGGAAGAAAGAGCAGCAGCTTGGAACACCCATGTGCTCCAGCTTTCATAGGCTGGAAGACACTAGCCAGAGAAGAAAACAGACAAACAGAAAACACACACTGCTGCCATGGAATGTGTAATATAAAAGTATACATCACCGCACACGGCAACTTCAATCCTGCTTCCACAATCGGATCGGACCGGGCCAGGTAGGATGATCACACCGGGCTTGTTTCTTAGTCCAGGACAGTGTACACGCACCGGTCTTTAGCAGATAGGGCCGCCTGCTCACAGCTAGGCTTTCTGGCCAGGCGCACTTTTCAGCTACTCCCCAGGGCTCCGACTTCAGCGCTACTCTGCTTTATACACTCCATACCCTGCTCTCAGCTAGGGCCTATCGGAGGGACGTAATTCCTCTGGCCGCTTCACCGATTCCTGACTGTGGGGGACTCTTCAGAGAACCGTCTATTCGGTCCTATGGAGGAGGACAAAAAAGGAACACGGCCGCTGGCATGGAGCAAAGATTTATGGGAGAGGGGTCCTATAGGGTAATTATGGAGGCGGGGCTAACCCACACGTATGCTGCCATGGAGTCTGTCAGGAAAGGCTATTTAAAAAGTAAGCAAAGTGGCAGAAAAGGTGTTTAACCACTTCAGCCCCGGAGGGATTTGCCTCCTTAATGACCAGAGCACTTTTTGCGGCACTTTAACTGACAATTGCGCGGTCGTGCAACGTTGTAACCAAACAAAATTGATGTCCTTTTTTCCCCCACAATTATAGTTTCTTTTGGTGGTATTTGATCACCTCTGCGGTTTTTATTTTTTGCGCTATACACAAAGAGCGACAATTTTGGAAGAAAAACTATTTTTTTTTTTACTTTTTGCTACAATGCATAAAAAATATATAAAAAAAAACCAAATGTATTCATCAGTTTAGGCTGATATATATTCTTCTACATATTTTTGGTAAAAAAAAATCGCAATAGGCGTACATTGATTGGGTTACGCAAAAGTTATCGCGTCTACAAACTATGAGAATAGATTTATGGCATTTTGTTTTATTTTTTTTACTAGTAATGGCAGTGATCTGCGTTTTTTTATCGGGACTGCAACATTGCCGCGGACAGATCGGACACTTTGACACATTTTTGGGACCAGTGACACTTATACATCGATTAGAGCTAAAAATAGCCTCTGATTACTGTGCCAACCATCAGTGCCACCCATCAGTGCCATCTCTCAGTGCCCTTCAGTGCTGCCCATCAGTGCCAACCATCAGTGCCACCCATCCGTGCCACCTCTCAGTGCCATCTATCAGTGCCCATTAGTGCCGCCTTATCAGTGCCTATCAGTGCCCATCAGTGCAGCCTCATCAGCGCATATCTATGAAGGAGAAAAATTACCTGTTTTCAAAATTTTATAACAAACTATGAACCAGTTTTTTCTTTCAAAATTTTCGGTCTTTTTTAGTTTTTTTTTTAGCAAAAAATAAAAAACACAGCAGTGATTAAATACCACCAAAAGAAAGCTCTATTTGTGTGAAAAAAATGATAAAAATGTAATTTGGGTACAGTGTAGCATGACCGTGCAATTGTCATTCAAAGAGTGACAGCGATGAAAGCTGAAAATTGGTCTGGGCAGGAAGGGGGTTTAAGTGCCCAGTAAGCAAGTGGTTAATGCTTTTAATGTGCTGTTTTTCACATTGGGGTCCTGACTAATAGTTTTTGATGCAAGATCTTCTTTATGAAAATGTAAAAACTTCAATGTCCATAGCCTTGCTACAATGCTACATAGTCACTTTCATTAATTTTACCTTTGTAAATTTCTCTGTTTTTTGTTCATAGTGATGCCAAGTCACGAGTCAAGCGAATCCTGGGAATGCCTGGTAAGCATGCGTGAGCATGTTTTTTAAATAACCTGATTAAAGTGCTACCCTAAGTTCACATTCTCAGTAGCAATATTCTACTGATTACTCTATAAGTCCATGCTAATAAAGGCAATATGAGGGTGCCTAAAAATGTCCATCACCAATCAAAAAGCCAATTCCACCAACGTTTCCCATTAAAGTGTTGGATAGAGTATGTAAAGGTTAGAACTTTGATCAGGTTCAAACGTGGTCTGTGTAACCATTGGGGAGATGTTTTCTGTCACATTTTAAATGGTATGTTAATGCTCCAAAATAAGATACAATATACAGTATATAACCCATAGATACTGAAGCCTTCACATAAAAAAAATAAGACACAGGAAATATGAAGGTATGTAAGTTACCATAGCAGAGACAACTAAACAGTACTAATATAGCAAATACTGTATGTACACTGTGTGCAGAATTATTAGGCAAATGAGTATTTTGACCACATCATCCTCTTTATGCATGTTGTCTTACTCCAAGCTGTATAGGCTCGAAAGCCTACTGTATTTCTCCTACTACACCAGTTTTATGAGTAAACGGATTATTAAGACGTGTGTCACATGTATGTCATAAACGATATAATCATGACAAATCAACAGAGACGATACCATTGAATGTATGGAAGTATAAAGGACACAGAATAAAAAAAATACACTTCCGAAGTCATAGATACCCAATATATGACATATAACATAGAATAAAACCTCGTAATTGTATGGTAAATTTTACACTGTCTTTTGTAGAGGGGTTACCAATGTGTCTGGTGCAAACTTGGACTAGTTTCAAGATTGGAAATGTATGAGATAG
>BLSH010023839.1:75568-89462 GCA_018402905.1 Glandirana rugosa
ATGTCATTGGCAGTGAAGGGGTTAACCTGCAGGGGGCAGTGAAGGGGTTAACTATGTTCCCTGGGTGTGTTCTAACTGTGGGGGGGTGGGGTTGACAGGGGCATGACAGATCTAACTGATCCCAGTGACAGGGATCAGTAGATCTGGCATGCCCCCCTCACAGAACGGGGAACCGCCGTGTTTACTTCGGCGGTTCCCCGTTCCTCCTGTCTGTAAGGAGATCGCGGGTCTCCGGCGGACATCGGGTCCGCCTGACCCGCGGGCACGCTCCCGCGGGCGCGAGCGGCGCGTGCACGTGCCGCTCGCGCCCGCGGGAGCGCGCCCAGCACGAGCCGAATGGGAGGACGTCTATTGACGTCCTCCCGGCATTTTAGAGCCGCGCTGTAGCCGTCATTCGGCTATAGCGCGGATGCGAGGAAGTTAAAGCAGGGTTAGGTTATAAAAAAATATCCCAAGCTTTGAACATCTCACTGGGCACTGTTCAATTCATCATCCGAAAATGGATAGAGTATGGCACAACAGCAAACCTACCAAGACATGGCTGTCCACCTAAACAGACAGGCCGGACAAGGAGAGCATTAATCAAAGAAGCAGCAAATAGTCCCATGGTAACTCTGGAGGAGCTGCAGAGATCCACAGCTCAGGTGGGAGAATCTGTCCACAGGACAACTATTAGTCGTGCAATCCACAAATCTGGCCTTTATGTGAAGAGTGGCAAGTAGAAAGCCATTGTTGAAAGAAAGCCATGAGAAGTCCCCTTTTCAGTTTGTGAGAAGCCATGTGGGGGACACAGCAAAATGCGGAAGGAAGAAGGTGCTCTTGTAAGATGAGACTAAAATTGAACTTTTTGGCCTAAAAGCAAATCAGAATGGAATGGAATGGAAAACTAACACTGCACACCACCTTGAAAACACCATCTCCACTGTGAAACATGGTGGTGGTAGCATCATGCTGTGGGGATGCTTTTCCTCAGCAGGAACAGGGAAGCTGGTCAGAGTTGAAGGGAAAACGGATGGAGCCAAATACGGGGCAATCTTAGAAGAAAACCTGTTAGAGTTTACAAAAGACTTGAGACTGGGTCGGAGGTTCACTTTCCAGCAGGACAACAACCATGAACATACAGCCAGAGCTACGATGGAATAGTTTGGATCAAAGCATATTCATGTGTTAGAAAGGTCCAGTCAAAGTTTAGACCTAAATCCAATTGAGAATCTGTGGCAAGACTTGAAAATTGCTGTTCACAGACACTCTCTATTCAATCTGACAGAGCTTGAGATATTTTGCAAAGAAGAATGTGCAAAAATGTCACTCTCTAGATGTGCAAAGCTGGTAGACAATCCCCAAAAAGACTTGCAGCTGTAATTGCAGCGAAAGGTGGTTCTACAAAGTATTGACTCAGGGGGGCAGAATACAAATGCACGCCACACTTTTTAGATATGTATTTCTAAAATAAACCATTTATCATTTTCCTTCCACTTCACAATTATGTGCCACTTTGTGTTGGTCTATCCCAATAAAATAAATTTACGTTTTTGGTTGTAACATGAAACAAAATGTGGAAAATTTCAAGGGGTATGAATACTTTTTCAAGGCACTGTACAAACGGACAATGAAAGAGATATAGATAGAAAGAAGCAGAGATGGGTTGAGGCAGAACATAGCACTCAGCAAGGGTTTTGTGTAATAGGCAAAAGAAGCCAACCTACCTGAACTGTCTGTACTGGCATGACCCACCCCATCTGACACCAACTGCCTACAAGTGCATCCTCCCCTGTGAAATGACAGGCAGGTACACAGCTTTGTCCATTCATGCTTTCTGCTTGGTTTACTGCCAACATGCTGAACATGAAGGTTGTAGATGGGACCGCTGGACACCCATGGGTTCCAGGCTCCTGCATAGGTTACCTTGTGGACAGTGCAGTTCTCAGGTAAAGACCCTTTTGTACCTTAGGTCTTTAATGGCACCCTTGCATATCTTAGGTCTTTAGGGCCTTAGTAATGCCTCAGATATCAGCCAGGAGCACTTCTGAATTTTTTCTTTTCATTTTTTTTGGCTGGTTCCTCTAGTTCGTATATATTATTCGGTGTAGCTAGTGTTTAATATACCATGCTAGCTTTTAATTGCTATATTTGTTATTTTTTTTCAGAAACAGAAATTATCAAAAGCGATGGCACCAAACTGTTTGTTAGTTTTCAGAACAATCCATACAAAAGAGTTCCAAAGGACTTAAAAAAACTTCTCCACAGCGAATGGTTGACCAAGTTTGTGCCAGGGGTGTACGCGGTGATGTTCTGTTTGTCCCTTCCTTTGAATATTGCAGCCGCTTTGATATTCTTGATTAAGATTAAAATTAAAAAGCCGGCAGTGGTGTTCATGCTAAATCTGTCAATTGCTGATTTGCTATTCGTTTGTATGATGCCTTTTAACATGGTGTATAGATTTTCTGGTAATAACTGGCGGGCTGGAGATGTGATGTGCCATACTGTCATTGCAGCATTTTATTTCAACATGTATTGCTCTATCCTGCTTATCACAAGTATGAGCGTGGACAAGTTCTTGGCTGTCGTTTATCCATTACAGTCGCTCTCCTGGCGTACTTTGACTAGGGCATGGATAGTATGTTTCTTTATCTGGATGATATCCATAGCCAGCACTGTGCCACTTCTTATAACTCAGCAAATCTTCTACATTAATAACTTGGATATTACCACTTGCCACGATGTGCAAAATGAGAATGAAGTGGGCGGCTTCTATCGGTACTATTTCAGCTCTTTTACTGCGCTTTTCTTTTTCTTACCTCTTATTGTCACATGTTTTTGTTATGCTGCAACCATCAAGAGATTAAGTTCTTCACAAATGGGTAACACAGCTAGGAAAAAACAAGCTGTTGTTTTAGCCATTATTGTGCTTAGTATATTTGTCCTTTGTTTTGGGCCAGCAAATCTCATCTTTTTTGTTCATAATATCCTTGTTGGTAGTGGATCTGCTACTAACCTGTATTTAGCTTACTTAGTAGGTACCGCCATTAGCAGCGTCAGTACCGTGCTTAATCCTCTCTTGTATTTTGTTGCATCATCAAAGTTGCAGAGTATTCTGTGTTGCAAAAAAGATCCTGATGTACAACAACCAAGTGTAAAGGCATAAAAAGGGACATTGTTTTGCTGTTAAAAGCTAGTCATCCATTGGTCTTTGAGGACTACTGGTCTTTGAGTCTTCCCATAGGAATTCCAGAATTTGCCATCCTGTTGCAGTCATTACAAAGCTAATAAAAGCAGTCTTAAAGGCTAAATTCACTTTTCATAATATATAGAAGCCTTTACTATTGTGTTTTCTGCCCAAGCCATTTTAATGTTCTTATCTCCCACTTACCTAGTCCATGGCAGCTTTGAATTTTCACCTTTCAGTTCAAAATTTAAAAAAAATGCATTCTGAGCCTTGACTTCCTGTACCATCATGTGACCTGCCAGGAAACTTCATATCCCATCATGCACTGCCTTACTGCATCACAGTTTGGGGCGTGTTTTACCTCTCCGGACCACACCTCTCTCATCACTATACCACCTCTTTTTTTATCTCCTCCCACTTTTCTACTTCTTCCTTTAGGGTGGCCATACACTGTACAAACTGATTATACAATCTCCTTTAGATCTATCAAAGCTATATAATAGGAGGGCACACCTATCTACGCAATCAATCTGTATCCAATCAGGCAGGCCCTTACACTACATAGATGATGGTAGGTCTAAAGGAGATTGTGCAATCAAACTGTATAGTGTATGGTGAGCTTTACAGACTCCCAGGACACACTTCTCCTGGTTTCAATACTACAGCTCTGCCCAACATAGGCTGTTATGTGACTTCTCAGCTCCTGTACACTCTGCCAAATGAAGGATTTATGCAAAAAGAAAATAAGGTACAAAATGGGGACGACCCTGGCTGTGTATTCAGGAAGAGCAGTGTTCACTGACAAAGTCTGCATGTGAGTACAGAGGTGGGTGGCAGAAATCTCCTGGAGGGGGAGGACAGGTGCAGGCTGTGTTAATGAGGTCTGCTGCTGAGCTACTTCCTGAGTCTTAACATTTTCACATCCCAAACACCAGAATAAATACCAGGAAGTAATGGAGGAGTTTTCTATAGGAGACAGTGGAGGCTGAGGTAATACATGCTCTAGAATATAAAGATAGCCTTTCTTTTTTTGCAACAAAGGTACTTTAATAGCATATTGGTACACTGGGAACCTGGGGAAAAAAATAAATTTTAGAAAATACGCCTTTATATATAGGGAGACTCTAGTAGCAACAGAAGATGTAGTAGTTGGGCGGCACTATAAATTCAGCTGTAACACTGAGCAACATGTCCTTAACCAGCAGTAGTAAATGACCATGAACATAGACTATTAAAGCTCTGTTCACTTCCCCACTAACTTAATAAAAGATACAATTAAGACTAAAACATGTAGAGGTGACCAAACAGTTTGTTTCATCCACTGCAGATATAAAAAAAAAGATAATTTTAAATGTAAAATTATTTTGTTTGATTCTCTTGTGTTGCCATGAATGCCCTGCCCAGCCATACTACAGCAAGTCAGCCCATAAAGAAGCAGTAAAAGAGTAAAACTTTAAGTTCACTTTGGCTGTAATATATATTTCATCATTGCTTTTAGAACTGTCACCAACCTCACAGTCACATGCAATTGGTGCTGCTTTCAGACATCATCACCCTCAAGCAGTCATCACTATACAAAACTGTCATACTTCATTTGCTAGCAGGATTTAATGTCACTAATTACACTCATTTTTTTGAGGATCAGGGTCAATGATATCAATGTCACCCTCAAAGGCTAGCAGGCATGCCTAGACAACTTTAAAGTGTACCTGAACTCAGAAAATGCGTCCAAGGACACACAACTGCCCCATACTGATGTAAATACTGGACTGTGTGGTTACCAGTGTACAACCACATCCTGTCCTTCATTTGTAGATGTCCTGTACACAAAACTTGCCATTCCCAAGCACCTCCCTACCACATAAACAAATGCCTTCTTCTTGCTATATGGATCTCTGTGCCCTTGTGAATGAACCCTAATACAAAAAATAAGAGTTATATTCCACATGTATATTTCTTGCAGCGCTAAATGTGCAGCAACCGTCAGTTCCTCAATAAATCAAACACTCAAGCCCCAATGCATGCGTGTGACAAACGCAAAAAAATTAAAATGCCCTATAACTGCCAACCAATAAATACCAAACATGTTATGCCTACTTTTATTTTTCCAAGAGTTATAACACAAATTAGGTAAACCGTCCCATGTATACATGAACCATTTCCTGCCCACAGTCTGTATAGTAACATTCCCCAGCACAATGCCCTGTTGTGGGGGTTTGTTAATAGATGTTCTCCCTTTGAGAGTCACAAACCAACACTTCTGCGGCTGCTGGCTCTCAGCCCCAGCTGTCACTAACAGCTTCAGTCCAGTCCAGATTGTGTTATCACTATGTCAGTTTTAACATAATAATCCCATGCAGTCTGGAGGCTTCATTGGAAAAATAAGCCTGCAGCCTGTAGATTACACTGCACATGCTACAGCAGCCCATTGTCAGTTGCTGGCTCTCAATCCCAACTGTCACTGTCAACATCAGTCTCCACTGATGATTGAGAATTAGCCAGAAGGAATCTCAAGATCCTGGGATCACTGTGTTAGCTATGACATAATAATCCCATGCAATCTGGGGGCTTCATTGACAAAATGAGCCTGCAGCCTGTAGATGACACTGCAGATGCCACCATACTCTATTGTCAGATACAATTACAATATTAAAAATAATTAATTATATATAAAAATATATTTTTTTACATTTTTACACATTTGTCAGCTAATAATAAAAATGAACAGAGTTTCATTAAAACAGTATACTAAATAAAAGCCTTATATTTCCTTACAAATAGTTTAGTTATGCAAACTAGTCCTAGAGTTACTGTCAAATTAAGTATCATATGCTGATGCTGCTAAATCTGGCCAGGTCATGTAGACAGGGGTTAAGCCAAAGTGACAAAAATAATTTCCCTATGGATATAGCTGGATTGCAACAAGCTTTCGTATTTCAGACATTCTGCAGTGAGCTTTGTATGAAAGGCAATCAAGCATTCAGTTTTCCAGCTGTGCTGTCTTGTAAAATCAGAAAGTATTCACATAGTAGTGTTCTTCTTGCTTAGTAGTTTTCCGTAGTGCTTTTGCTTTATTACTCCTTTTATGTTGCTGCATGTATGTCTTTCCATCGAAGACATATTTGGGTTTACTCACTAAAATAATGCAGGCAGCAACAATCTAGAAATCTGTATTTTTCTAAGGTCAACAGTTTGTACAGACCCAATTAAAGAAAAAAATGTAACAGTAACAATGTGAAGTGGAACTAATACTGATCTTACCCATGTTTCTTCTTGGCTCCACTTTATTGTCAAAAATCAATATTGTGCCTGTAATATTATTCGGTATAGACATAATAAACTTAGAGATAAAATGAAAAGAATTCAAGTAGCAAAGTGCTCTACCAATCAATATTTTTCTTGTACCTACAGTATATTCCTGCGAAGTGAATTGTGATTGAAAAACAATAGGTTAGCATACTTAACACTGTGCATTTTGATTCTTATACTGTTTATTGAACCTGTCTGGATTATTTACTGAACATATTCGATTCTTAAAGCCAGCCATAGACACAAATCTTGGCTGGTTCAGCGGGCACCGGCTGAGATTCAAACCACGTATGGGCAGGCTCAATGTATCCAAGTTGATTGATCAATCAACTTGGGTACAACCAGCCTGTTGGACTTTACATGCAATTATTGCTCACTGTTATTATAGTCGCTTTCAAGAAGCGGAGTCAGTACAGGAATCACTGGTTGCAGGCAGCAGAAATTGTAGTAGGAGACGTCAGCAGTCAGGCAGCACTTACAACATGAAAGGACATTTTTCAAGTAAGCTTATATTGTATTGTACAAAAATAATGATTGTTTGTAATAATTATGTGTGTATTACTATTGCAATGCTGATGTTATAAAATGAAAGTGTATGTTGTGACTACAGAACATAGTTAATTTAAACTATTTTGTGTTGATTTATCATCTAGATTTGTGTTGTGTGTATATAGAGTGCTACATATATGTCATACATAGTGATATAGACAAATAGGGGGGCATTTATCAAGCAAATTAGTGACAATTAGGTGCAAAGCAAGCCGCTTTGTCTCTACAACAGTTTTAAAGCGTTTTTGTGAACACTGCACTTGTATTCCTGGGTAGATTTGTAAAGTTCTGAGACATATATTAGTCACTGAAGATGAGACAAATTTTCACTCTAAAAATGCATTGGGGTTCATTTGACAAATAGGCTGTTCACTTTGCAAGGGCATTTTGCTTGAACTTACTGAATGAGGTGAAGCTATGCTGACTTCTATCATCCAATCATTTTTTCCTTGCATATAATTATGTGTTCTTTGCAAAGTGAATTTTTATCATATTCCCAAAGATAACAGAAAATTCCCTTTTCCAAGGAAAAGTGAACAACTGTTTTGCCTTTAGTAAATCAACCCCATAATGAAGAAATGGTCAGGGTCAGGTTTTGTTACGCCAGTGGTACTTTAGAGCAGCGGAGGGAGGAATTTATGACTCAGGCTGTAACCTTGTAGTAAATCTGTTGCATAGTCTCATTGCCCCTGTTGAGCATTGCCTCGCTGTACAACTGAATCGATAAATGCCCCCCATAGTGTCTTATCGTAACATTCTTTTCATTACTCTTATACAGTGGCATACGTAATAACTACAAATGTATGTAGCTGTATATATTTTACATAGCTGTGCCACTAATTTGTTTAAGAAAATAAAATATGAGTTTAAACATTAGTTGTGTTGTGGTTTTTAATTATTTTATACACAATATTCGATTTTTTAAAGCCTTATGTAGCACTAAAGCTACACCTATGTAAGTACAGGTAATAAAAGTGCAACACATGTCCAAACCCAAAAACAAGAGTTTACCGATCTTCAGATCTGGTGGCTGCATATGTTTTCTTCTTTTTTTCTGTATGTTTTCCTTTATTTTCACCTGAAAATCCTGCGCATAACACACTTCCTGTCCCAAGGAAGCTACGCTCACTCTTCTGCTGAACCTATGGAGACAGCCACGGTTGACACCCTGGCTGGACTTCAAATATTACTTTATTTGTTTATCTCCGTTATATGAGGGATGAAGGGATTAGTAATCCAACCACCTCAAGATTGGGCACTTTCACCTCCTTCCTGTCCAGACCATTTTTCAGTTTTCAGCACTGTCACACTTTGATTGACAATTACACATTAACAGTGTACCCAAATTGTTATCATTGTTTTGAGACAGATAGAGCTTTCTTTTAGTGATATTTAATTGCCACTTAGGTTTTTATTTTTTGCAATATAAATGAAGAAAGTTTTTCTTAGTTTCTGTTCTAAAACTTTGCAAATAAATAAACTTTTATCATATATTTAGGCCAGAATGTATTCTGCTACATTTATTTGCTAAGAATAACCCAATGTATATTGTTTATGGAATAGATATATAACCCCAATAGGACTTTAAGGGCAGAATCATGAGTAACAAGTATATAAAAAGCAAATGGCAATGTTTATTACAAAACAACTGTAAAAATGACCAAAGGTCAATGTGAAAAGGTAAATACAAAATACGATAAAAAAAATGTCAAGCAAGCTGCAAAGCCTGTGCCAGGTCCAAAATTTGGCTGGTCAAAGTGGTGGTATGTAGGACTGATGATGAGTCGTCTGCCCAATTGACTCACCATCAATTCTACATATCACCACTTTGACCAGTTTTACTACCACCACTTTAAGAATAACTCAGAGAACTGAGAATAACCTGAGAGTCAGACGTAACAGCAGGGATTTGAAGGTATGTACCGACATTCTCATTTACCTGCTCTTTATACCTGACAGCAGGTTCTTTGGTTCAGTGTTGCAACAGAGTTGATTTAAAGGATAAGTTCATCTCTTTGTAAAAAATAAATGCAAATATTTTTGCAGGAAAAAAATAAATTTATTATTTTTTCCATAGGCTCCTGCCAAGCATTGCACCCGCGATCAGTGGATCATGTCAGGTTCCTGAACACGCTGCCTGCAGCTCTGCTGCCCATACCACTGTATGGGCTTTCTGTTACACACCTGGAGGCAATGTGAATGGATTATTTGCATGCTGATTAGCATCCTCATGGTCCATTGAGAGCTGAAACCATCTGCTGCAGTTGCAGACAGGATTAGTAGTTTTCTTATTCACAGATTCCTGTGAATGAATGACATGGCTGTGTGGGAGACCCGCACAGCCGCACTGTTTCAAAATATGACAGTGGGTGTAGGAAGAAGATCCCCCGGTCACTGTCACAGGCAGGGGGGGATAGGGGAGTCTGGAGTGTGTTACATATTACACCCTAAATATGGGATTAATGCGTAACATGCTCCAAAAGTTGAATTTATCCTTTAACTGAGCGATAGTGACCCATTCTGATTAAAGCAAATAGCCATGTTTGGCCATTCTGTGCTGTATTTCTAGACATTATAGAACATTTTCGAGGCTGTGGTCAGAATTCTTACATGGGAATGTAGGCCGCACCATCCCTTCCCCGAATACCAACCAATAAACCTTACTAAATAAATAGATACACTCACACAACTATTTATTTGGCATTCAATTGGCCGCGGCACATTTATTGGTGTAATATAATTAACATCACATTGCTTTCATTAATTTTATTAATTCATAAAATTTTTTCACTTGAAAATAATAATCACCAACAGCTCAGTCATAAAAGGACTCGAGCAAACAAAATATCATTAAACACAAGTCCCCCCTTCAAATCTAAAGGGTGACGTACCACATAATGTGCCCGTGACGAAAAAGGGGGTGGGGAGGGTGGGAGCTCGTTGCTGCACTCTGACTGACTGGCGCAAATTTGAGCGGGAAGGGGCTTTATATACTGACCCCCCCCCTTTTTTTTTTTTTTTTACCTTCTAAGGTAGTCATGCAACATTCAAAAGTTCTCTTTAAAATGTCACATGAACACCATAAATGTATATCTACATAAATGTATATTATTATTATTTTTATTTTATTTATTTATTTTTTTTTTAAACAGGAAGGGGGCGGCCACATGCCCATGCTGACGGGCTCATATATATAAGCCCTTTCAGTCCATGGGAATGTAGGCCGCCCCATCCCTTCCCCGAATACCAACGAATAAACCTTACTAAATAAATAAATACACTCACACAACTATTTATTTGGCATTCAATTGGCCGCGGCACATTTATTGGTGTAATATAATTAACATCACATTGCTTTCATTAATTTTATTAATTCATACAATTTTTTCACTTGAAAATAATAATCACCAACAGCTCAGTCATAAAAGGACTCGAGCAAACAAAATATCATTAAACACAAGTCCCCACCTGCCGGACTTGAGATATCAAGGCCGGCCTACCCCACCACCACGGCCAATTCTATGCAATTTTGCAAACCCACGTTAAAGATATCTAAACCTATCTCTGATAGATGAACTCCGTCTGCTCTATATAAGCCCTCAAAACCTCCTTCCAGGTCCCTATGTCTGTAAGACAATCCTCCGATCATCGGCATGAATTTTTCCATTGATCTATTTACATGACGCCTAATATTTTCTAGATTTTTTTTCTGAACATCCTGCAGCCATAAGAGTCTTGGTACAATTTCTGAAAAAACTTTTTTGGTATTCGGGGATGATCATTTAAATCTGTGTAGATCACGCTTCATTGCAACATCAGATCCAGGGTTTTTAATTTTCCCACATCATTACCCCCCAGATGAACTATCAGTATATCAGGAACTGGCCACGTATCTAACAATCTGTAAAGATAAAAATTTTAATTAGACCATTGTAGACCCCGTATTCCTTTCCAAAGCACTTTAAATTTTCCAACCTCCATCGATAGATTTGTTGAATAGCAACGTTTTCTGGCTCTTTTATTAGCCCAAAATATAAACGAGTGGCCCAATATCCAAATATATCTTCTAACACCTAAAGAGAGATTAAAGAGAGAGATCAGGTCTTACGTAAATCTGAAATCTATGTGATTCCCATCTTCCCAATTTTTTTTATTGTTGCTTCCTCTAGGCCCATTTTTGCAGCCTCACTCGCTGCGCCGATCCTAAATGAATGAGATGTAAAATTAAATAATTGTAAACCCAGTTTAGACAAGCATTTCTTAAGCACGATGTTGAATTGGAATCTGGTGAGGGGGGAACCATCTACATGGATCAAAAATTGTAACTTACCCTCGGGTCTAATTGCCAGATATTTGTTCACTACAACCAGTGGACAAATATCCTTGTCTCCACAACCGTATAGCTGAATCCACACCCCTTTGCCTGCTTTGTCTGTTTTAGAACCCGCAATAAATAGTTTCAATCCAGTTTTGCATACTTGCACATGTTGTCTTTGCAAACCCAACCTTGACATTTTGTTATTGGGCAACAATTCCGATATTCTCATAGCACCAAAAAATGCCAACACAAAAGCGGCCGTAAATAATAATGACTCAAATTCAGAGAAACAAACCAATTTGGTAATTCTACAAATTTCTTTTAACAGAGGAATAGTGATGGGCCTTCTAGAATCTGGGAAAGACTTATTTTTCTTATAACCTTTAAGTTCCTGTTGTATAGAGAAATAATTTGTGCAAGGAGGGGAACCCTGCAACTTGAAAAAGAATGACACTCCGCCAATATTTTTGCAATTTGGCTATAAGATAATAATTCCTTCTGCATTAAGGTACATGGAAATATTTGAATGTTCCTTTCTAAAGCCGAATTAAACTGCAGACCATGTTCCTCATTAAATTTAATCCATCTATGCCCTGCAGCTGAATATTCAGCCCATGTACTATCAGCCAATGAATGCTTGATTGATTTCATCAGAATTTCTAAATTAGGTTCCATAAATGTTCGGGACACAGTTGACCCTCCTTGTCCGCATTGGGCAGCAGTTGACGGAATTTGTTTATCTGTAACCGAGATAAGGCATCCGCAATTTGATTATCTTTTCCTGGAACATGTTTTGCTTTTAACCAGATGTTATAACGTAAACATAAGAATACCAAATACCTCCGAAATTTTATTACAAAAAAGGATTTTGTCGATAAGCAGTTAACCGCGTAAATTACTCCCTTATTGTCTGAGTTAATTACTACTCTTTTATTGCTAAACTGCTCCCCCCAGATTTCAAAGGCTACCACTAGGGGAAACAATTCAAGTAGTACTATACTCTTTGTGGCTTTTATTTGGATCCATCTGCCTGGCCATCTACCACAGGACCAATGGGTTTTCCATATTGCTGAGAAACCGCAAGACCCTGCTGCGTCAGTAAATAATTCAAGGTCTGATGATAATACAAATTCCTCCTGAAAGAAAGAACGCCCATTGTATATGTCAAAGAATTTCATCCATACCATAAGGTCTTCCCTAAGCTCAGTTGTTAATCTGATGTGTGTGAATGGAGATTTGAGACCAGCCATGGATAAATATAATCTCCTCGAGAATATCCTGGCCACCGGCATAATTCTGGTCGCAAATGCTAATAGCCCTAGTAGCGATTGTAGTTCTTTTACCAAAACTTTTTTGCGCCTTATCATCCAGGAGATAGTGGCTTGGATTTTCACAACTTTAGCTAAAGGCAGTTGAAATTCTAATAATTCTGTGTCTATTTCAATACCTAAAAATTCGATAGCCGTGGCTGGAAAAACAGTTTTCTCTTCCACCAGAGGAATACGGAATCTTTTAGTAATCATACCAAACAATTGTAGCAAAAAGGAACATATTGGTGAATGGGCAGGACCAATGAACAGGAAGTTGTCAAGGTAGTGCAATATACCTTCATGACCCGATTCGTAGGATACCACCCATTGAAGGAAAGATGCAAATCTTTCAAAATACACACATGATACAGAGCATCCCATAGGGAGGCACATGTCGTAGTAAAATTTTTGTTCAAAGAACATGCCCAAAGAATTATATGAAGCTGGGTTGATCGGAAGCAAACGGAAAGCTGCCTTAATGTCCGCTTTGGCCAAAAGGGCAGCTTTCCCATACCTCCTGATATGCGAAATAGCCTCTTCAAACGTACAATAGGATACAGATGCTAAACCCTCACCAATCTCATCATTCAGCGATAAGCCTTTTGGAAATGATAAGTGGTGTATTAACCACTTCAGCCCCGGAAGGTTTTCCAGCTTTAGGACCAGAGCACTTTTTGCGATTCGGCACTGCGTCGCTTTAACTGACAATTGCGCGGTCGTGCGACGTTGCACCCAAACAAAATTTGCGTCCTTTTTTTCCCACAAATAGAGCTTTCTTTTGGTGGTATTTGATCGCCTCTGCGTCATTTCTTATCGCCGCTATAAACAAAAGAAGAGCGACCATTTTGCAAAAAAAACCAAATTTCTTACTTTTTGCTAAAATTCAAATCCAAAAAAAATATAAAAAAACATTTTTTTCACCGTTTTTGGCCGATTTATATAATTCCTCATATTTGCGCAAAAGTGACCGCGTTTACGGATGATGAGAATTAATTTCTGGGGTTTTTATTTTTTTTTTACTAGTAATGGCGGCGATCTGCGATTTTTAGCGGTACTGCGATATTGGGGCGGACATGTCGGACATTTTTGACACTTTGTTTTCTTTCGAGATAAACACCCTTTTTTTCCTGCGTTTAAAACAAACCCACGTTGCAGCGTGCTGGCGCGTTAACAGTCAATTTCGCTGCGTCACGGCTTAGCGTTTTTCACGAGACCAGGATTTCGACCTTTTGGAAGGCCCCG
>BLSH010023839.1:101248-115721 GCA_018402905.1 Glandirana rugosa
GCCAATGGCATTTACACAGTAATCAGTGCATTTTTATAGCACTGATCGCTGTATAAATGCCAATGGTCCCAAAAAAGTGTCAAAATGTTCCGACATGTCCGCTGAAATATCGCAGTACCGCTAAAAATCGCAGATCGCCGCCATTACTAATAAAAAATAAAAAAAAAATAAAAACCCCAAAAATGAATTCTCATCATCCGTAAACGCGACCAATTTTGCGCAAACCAATCAATAAACGCCGATTGCGATTTTTTTTATCGCAAATATGAGGAAGAATATAAATCGGCCAAAAACTGTGAAAAAAAAATGTTTTTTTATATTTTTTTTTTGGATTTGTATTTTAGCAAAAAGTAAGAAATTTGGGTTTTTTTGCAAAATTGTCGCTCTTCTTTTGTTTATAGCGGCGATCAGAAATGACGCAGAGGTGATCAAATACCACCAAAAGAAAGCTCTATTTGTGGGAAAAAAAGGACGCAAATTTCGTTTGGGTACAACGCCGCACGACCGTGCAATTGTCAGTTAAAGCGACGCAGTACCGAATCGCAAAAAGGGCTCCGGTCCTAAAGCTGGAAATCCTTCCGGGGCTGAAGTGGTTAAGTTTGAAGCGGAGTTCCACCCAAAAGTGGAACCTCTGCTTATCTGCTTCCTCCCCCCCTCCAGCACCTTTCAGGGGGGAGGGGGCGGAAGGGTACCTGTCAAAAACAGGTCAGCCCCCGACAGGCGATCTGAAAATCGGCTGGGGTGCCGACATTGTGGGCTCCCTGGACAGGTAAGTGTCCATATATTAAAAGTCAGCAGCTACAGTATTTGTATTTTTTTTTCCCAGGCGGAACACCGCTTTAATATTCAATAAAAAAAAAAATTAAGACACTTAGACCCTTTTCACGCTGAGGCGGTTTTCAGGCGCTTTTGCGCTGAAAATAGCGCCTGGAAACTGCTTCTCATTCACTGGATGCTTTCAAACTGGGGTGGTGCGTTTGCGGGGCGGTGAAAAAAGTCCTGCAAGCAGCATCTTCGGGGCATGTTTGGAGCGCTTTAAAAAAGCGCTTCAAAAATGCCCCTGCCCATTGAACTGAATGGATAGCACTTTCAAAGCGCCTTAAAAGCGATTCAAAAACGCAGTGAAACGGCTCTTTTTTAGTTTTTTTAACCACTTCAGCCCCGGCAGAATTTCCCAGGTTAGGACCAGAGCACTTTTTGCGATTCGGCACTGCGTCGCTTTAACTGACAATTGCGCGGTCGTGCGGCGTTGTCCCCAAACAAAATTTGCGTCCTTTTTTTCCCACAAATAGAGATTTCTTTTGGTGGTATTTGATCCCCTCTGCATCATTTCTGATCACCGCTATAAACAAAAGAAGAGGGACCATTTTACAAAAAAACCCAAATTTCTTACTTTTTGCTAAAATACAAATCCAAAAAAAAAATGTAAAAAAAACATTTTTTTCACCGGTTTTGGACGATTTATATTCTTCCTCATATTTGTGATAAAAAAAATCGCAATCGGCGTTTATTGATTGGTTTGCGCAAAAGTGGCTGCGTTTACGGATGGTGAGAATTAATTTCTGGGGTTTTTATTTTATTTTATTTTTTTACTAGTAATGGCGGCGATCTGCGATTTTTAGCGGTACTGCGATATTGCGCCGGACATGTCGGACATTTTTGACTGGGCTACCATGGGCATGAGAGATCTAACTGATCCCATTGACAGGGATCAGAAGATCTCCTATGCCCCCACTAACAGAGCGGGGAACCGCTGTGTTTACATCGGCGGTTCCCCGTACTTTGCCTGTGGCCGTTCATCGCGACTCGCCGGCGGACATCAGGTCCGCCCGAGCCGCTGGCACACTCCTCAGGAGTGCAGCGGGCGCGCGCCCCCTAGTGGCCATTCGCAGATTCGCAAATACACTGACCTTGCTGACACCTACACTGACCTAACTGACCCATACACTGACCTAACTGTCACCTACACTGACCTAACTGACCCATACACTGACCTACCTGACCCATACATTGACCTAACTGACACCTACACTGACCTGACACCTACACTGACCTTAGTGACCTACCTTTTCCACATCAGACTTCAGATGACCTCTTGACACTCCTGCAGGCTGCAGCGGATCTCCTCCTGGCACGGACTGGCCGCAGTGTCACTCCCGCCTCTGCCTGCCTGGGCATACCGCTCTCGGATCGAGCAAGCGTGCCACTCCCCCACCACTAGCACACAAAGTGTCACTCACTTCTGCCTTCTGGATCTGGCGGCACCTGTAATGGACATCACACGTCCAAGGATAGCGTGATTGGACCAGTGTAACGTCCATCATTGGCACTACCGGGTACAGGAGGCGGGACCTGTCACAGATTATGGCCGCTTAGGACTCTGGGCTAATAATGCAGTCATGCATGCCCGAGACCCGGGGCGTTTTGGGGGGCTCCAGCCCCCGCAGCCCCCCCTCCTGACGCCACTGGTCCTAGCCAGGCCTTAAGAGTTACTCGCCACCAGTTGCCCTTCCAACCCCTTCGCTGCCCTGCCTCTAAACACGCCCTTGTAAATTATCTCACAAAATTACACTGTTAAATGTTTTATGCAGAATTAAGTTACTAAAATAAATATTAACAACAACAGATATCAGTGCAGCATATCAATGCCTATCAGTGCAGCATATCAGTGCCCACTGGTGCAGCATATCAGTGCTGCCTTATCAGTGCAGCCCATCAGTTTATCTTATCAGTGTCACCTCATCAGTGGCCATCAGTGACGCCTCATCAGTTCCCATCAGTGCAACCTATTTGTGTCTGTCAGTGCCACTTACCAGTGCCGCCTCATCAGTGGCCTTCAGGGCAGCCTCATCAGTGCTCATCAGTGCAGCATATCAGTGCTGCCTTTACAGTGCAGCCTCATTAGTGCCCATCAGTGCAGTTTATCAGTACCCATCATTGCAGCCTCATCAGTAGCCATCAGTGCAGCCTCATCAGTGGCCATCAGTGCAGTCTATTAGTGCCCATCAGTGCAGCCTATTAGTGCCCATCAGTGCAGCATATCAGTGCCCATCAGTACAGGAGATCAGTGCTGCCTTATCAGTGCAGCCCCATCGCTGCAGCTTATTAGTGCCACCCGCCTCATCAGTGTCCATTATTGCAACCTTATCAGTGCTCATCAGTGCAGCCGTATCAGTGCCTATCAGTGCAGACTATCAGTGCCCATCAGTGCAGCCTCATCAATGCCCATCAGAGCAGCCTCATCAGTGCTTATCAGTGCCCATCAATGCAGCCTATCATTGCCCATTAGAGCCCATAAGTGCAGCCTCATCAGTACCCATCAATGCAGTAAGGAGGAAGCGGGATGAGAGCCGGCTGGATCACACAGAGCGGGCATCTCCCACTGTGATACAGCTTGTATAAGAAATGTTGGCCCCTGTCAAACAAAGACCCACCTCCTGGACTGGCAGTGTGCTGTCTATCATAGGCGCCAGTCCAGGAGGTGAGACTTTGTTTGACAGCGGCCGGCCTTTCATATACAAGCTCGGTCACAGCGGGAGATTACCGCTCTGTGTGATCCGGCCCGGCAATCCTCCTGACAGTTTCCTGGCTGATTGCTTCTGGCAGAAGTGGTGCGGCCTTTGTTACAGGGCATCAGAGTGGCCTGGGGACAGTGAGCCCCCCTCTGGGCTGCTCTGATGACTGCACCACTTCTGCCAGAAGCAATCAGCCAGAAAAGTCAGCCCAGTCCGCCACTGCTTCACACTCAACATCTACTAATTTCTATAAGTCAAATGCGAGCAGGCGAGTGGAAATTTTGAGGGCTGGACTATGGGATGCATAGTGTGCATAGAGCAGTGCACATGACTGCAAGTAACCTGCACTGCTCGTTCCAAACAAATGGAAAGGAGGGGGAAAATTAAAATTCTGTCAGGGCACAGCATCAATATTGTCTGTGCTTGTGCCCATTTCATTTACATGTCAGGGACAGGTACATAAATCTCTCAAGTCACGTAGTCTATACTGACAGGAGCATGGCCAGGGAGTTTTGTAAACATTTCATATTCCTGATATGTGCCTGCTGTACCATGTACTTTTATGAAAAAGTATCCTGTTCTCTTTGTATTGCTTCCTTTGTGTGAAATTCCTGGTGTTCCTGCCAGTCCCTCTGCTTTCCTATTAAAAACTGACCACAATAGGCATGAGAGCACAGTGTGGTCAGTTTTCTAGCTGTGCTGAGAGCTCAGCCTGCTCTCCTCCAATGGTCAAACTTCTGCTCACACGTCCCCCAGGCTGTTTCTCTTCCCCTAGCACTCTGAGCTCCTCATGCAGCTGCGAGCAAAGGGTATGTGAAAAAAGGTATTTATAATGTTTTTTTTATATCTATACACAAATGTTTGCCTTTCACTAAATTTGCTGCTTTATAAGATAAGGGTTCACATATACTAAGAGTGGGCGAAGCCTGTTGGGAAAGTGTGACTAGTTTCCCATCAGATCTGTCTGGCTGTTGATTGACAGAGGGAATATCCATAGCTGCTATTCAGTCCAATAGCGGATATGGATCAACCTACTGCAATGCTCTGTCAATCAAAAGTAAATTGGACCCGATAGTGAACTAGACTCTCAGCTCCCCATTAGGCCCCACCCAACCAATGACAAGTAATTTCCCAAATATAGACATTACCATATTTAGGTAATGACATCCCCAGTATCCCTGGCCCCTTTATTTTCATTTTTTCGGCTGGGGAATCTCCTGGCCAACAGCTGAATAGGGCCGAGGATACAGCACTGTGCGGGACGCTGTCACCTATTCGACTCTAATTAAAAACCTGAGTTTGCTCAACCTTCACCCAGATAAAATGAATGGCCAACTCACTGTATATACATATGAAATGGTATCAAATTTATTATAGTAATAACCACATGAAAAGACAAAAAATGAAAATGTGTAATAAAACCAGTATGAAACATACAAAATCTATCACACAATTAACCCCCCCCGTTCATCTCTATGACATGGTATGATCAAGTTGGCGGCCTGTGTATATTTGTATGAAATGTATCTTTCCTCCAGGTCCTCTAGTATTTGGGCACTTCACAGAAAATACAATGTTAATCTGTAGATAGATGGATTAAAGACATCCAGGAGCTATGTAATGAAAGGTAGACCGTTGGTGATCCAAGGTGGGGTCTGTGGGGAATGTACACACAATAACAGATCCCTCATGTGGGGACTGAACAGTGGTCAAGAGGGGGTATATATATGATACAATGATCCAGGCAATCCATATGCCTCTCTGAAGGAGGCCAATTGGTGGTACAGTCCTGATAAACCCCCCTCACACTGTAAAAAGTCCTCCAGGATTGGGTTACTTTTCCCTGATGACCCACAAACCCGGTCCCATAAGGACCATTTGTAATCCAAGGTATATGATAAATAAGTAGTTCTAGGAATTGTGTACTTATCAGATCTCCTGTAGATGTTGGCCACCCAGCATGTAGCAATATACAGTCTTTATCCGTGGGGTGGCACCATTGCTGAAATGAAAGCTGTGTATCCTCCAGTCCGATGTCCGATTGGACACTTGAAAATTGTCTATATAGTTTTATGGAACTTCGTGTTTTGGAGAAATAGCTTTCATACACAGTATGCATTTATAAGATTAGATAATCCATTGCTTGACTCAAAGTGACTTTTTTACTCAGATGAGAAAACAAAAGGGTTAAATTCTTGCCGTCTACCCTATAGCAGATTTACTGCTACAGGGCAGTCGCGCTGTTCAGAATCATGTATATGCTGTATACAGTACATGATTCTGCAATATACGGGTAGTGCGCGCAGCTTCTGTTGAATTTTGTCACAGCAGAAACCAATCAGCGGGTGCCAGCCAATGGATATCCGTCAGCACCCGCCAATCGTCAAACAGAGACACAGGACAGAGCTCTGCCTATGTAAACAAGGCAGAGCTCTGTCTTGACAAGGGGGAAATGATGGATTTTCGTTCCCTGCAAAGCATTAAATACAATCCATCACTTCACTTTTGTAAAAGCACCTCACATAGTGTAAACAAGCACTGGCTAGACACATATTTAACCCCTTGATTGTCCTAGATGATTAACCAATTTCCAGTCATTAGTACAGTAACAGTGCATATTTTTAGCACTAATCACTGTATTCGTGTCACTTGTTCCCACAAAGTGTCAAAAGTGTCAGGTAGTGTCAGAATATCCGCTGCAATATCCCAGTCCCACTATAGGTCCCCGTTTGTCGCCATTGCTAGAATAAATTAAATAAATAAATAAATAAAAATTCCAGTATGTGATGGAACCGCTTGGCACCCCAATGAGAAGTTTCCTCCAAACAGTGCCTCATGTCCTCCAAACAGTTCCGAGCAGACCGAGAGCTAATACCAGCCCTTTTTACACCAAACATCATGCACAGACAAGATGTTGGGATAGATCCAAAGGAATGACTGTTTATTGAAAACTCACACAGAATTTATATACCACAATCAGGTGAGGGTTTGAAAATATTACCCTAACAATCCAAACTGTAAACAGGGATATAAATAACGTAGCTAAGGAACAGCCAGCATATACATAATGCTAATGAACATCTAGCAACTGATAACTGACAGTGATTTAATTAACATGAATAAATTATCAATTAGCCACTCAGGCAGTCTGGTGCCCACAACCCTGAATACAAACTACATTACACATTATTATAAGCATAAACACATAGCATCTCACAATGGTTCCATAACAAGGTAAAGTGGACACAATGGGAAAAAGACACTTAACACCTAACACCTTAAACAGATTATATCAGAAGACCCACAGCATCAAGTTGCTTGAGCTGATGATATTGACACCTGCTCTGATTTTCACAGTCTAAAGCCTCATTGCTGGTTTGGGGCATAGAGACCTCAAATATGTATATGGGTCCTCCAGTTAGCAGAGTCTGTGTGTTTTGGGAAAACATGGACTTGAATCTGAAGCAAGCTGCCCCGACTCCCTGGAAGGTTGGTAACACTCTGCCCTGATGCCAACGCTTCTGCTGGGGACCCCACATCATCCGCTCTGGCTAACTGTTGGGGAGGGAGGCTGGCTTCCTCCACTACCAGAGTGTGGATCTGCCGCTGGGGAGGAAAGATGACCACTTTCTCTCCTGAACTGTGTATCTGCCGCTGTGGAGATGAGCTGGCTGCTCCATCTCCCGTACCCTCATCTGGCTGCTAGGACAATATTTTTCTCGTACTGTCTCCAATGTGCACGGATCCTTGCTGGTGAGGGAAGACTGTTTCCTCCACTCTGGCTGACTGTTGGGGAGGGAGAATGACCGCCTCCGCTCCTAAACTGTGGCTCTGTCGATGGGACAAAGAATCACCACCTTCTCACCCTGGGCATCCGGAACTGCCACGGTGTGGGGCAGAGGTCTGTAACACTCTGTCCTGATACCAGCACTTCTGCTGGAGAAGTTTGTTGTAACTCAACAGATGCTGCTGGCATGAAATCCCATGTCCTTGTCAGTGGTGTGGGATAAAGGCAGACTGCTTCTTCTCTCAGGAAGGCTGAAGCTGCTGTTGGTGCTGGGCAGGGCTTCTGTGATATTCTGCCAATGTCAGCTTTTCAGCTGGGAAGAAAAAATAAAAGTTGTGCCCTTGCACAAATCCTCCAGGGCCAATGATTGTTGCAGGTAGAGATCAGCAGCTCTCTGTCATGTTGCCAGCTCTTCTGCTGGAGGCTCACTGGGTTCTCCTCCTCAAAAGTCTCCTAAATACCCAGTCTCTGGAGCTGGTGATGGGGGAAAGTGGTTCACCATCTTGTCTCCCTGGATCCCCGGAGCCACTGAAGGTGCTGGGCAGAGGTTGGCAATGCTCTGCCATGATGCCAGCACTTCAGTTGAAAGTTCAGTAAATGTTACACCCTCCAATGAAAAGTCAATTAAACCCATGCTTTCTGGGCTCTATGGCTGGGGATTGAGGATGGCTTCCTCTACTCCCTGATCCTTGAACTGCTGCTGGGGAGATGAGCCGGCTCCCTTATCCGGCTGCTGGACAGATGCATTCCTCTATCTAAGCTCATCCTGTGCAGAAACAGGTTTATCAAAGTGTGTCAGCTTTTGCTGCATCTGCCATAAGAGCATGCAGGTGGAGGTGGGCAAAGCATATTGTCACTCTGCCCCATAGAGGACACTTCAGCCAGTATTTAGGAGCTGTCAGCTGCTCCTTCCAGGCAAAGGGAGCCCCGTCCTGCTGCTGAGTAGAGTCTAGCAGCTGTCTCTGTACTCCAAGATTTTCATCAAATACCACTCCAGATCGCTCCCAAAGTCAAAGTCCTAGACAGCCTCCAGCACAACAGCCCCAGACTGCCGTAGCCAAAGCCTTACGTTCGGCTGTCGTCCGCTGTCCATGGGCACACTTGGGCTATATACCAGTGGAGGGCTCTGTAGCTCTTGCCCAACCACATCTCCATCTGGACCAGCCTGCTTAACTCAGCTGTCCATTCCTTGTGGGATTGTTTCCCCAAGAACAGCATTTGCACTTTGTACTGCAACCAGTATCTTCCTTGGATGAAGGGGAGAATTTTTCTCTGGTGGCGCTGCTCATGCGCTAGCGATTCCTTCCAGAGTCGCCAGCGGACAGAATCATACCATCCCAGTAGGATCTGCATTGACACTGATCCCCTGTGCTGTGTCCGCATCTATTGCAACCTCCTTCAGAATTCCTCTTCCATGGTGGCTGATATCTGTACCTTTCCTCTTCTACTTTCCAGACCTTAGACTCCGGCGGTGGTTTGGATGTCCCAGACTGCAAGAAGCATTCCATCTCTTGCCACCAAATGTTATGGAACCGTCTGCCACCCCGATTATGTGATTCCTTCCACCAAACAGTGACCCCTGCCCTCCAAACCATTCCAAGAAGACCGAGAGCCAATGCCAGCCCTTGGTACTCCAAGCATCATACGCAGCTAGCCTGCAGTCCCCTCCAAAAGCCCCTGTCACAGTTAGGTCTGTCACACAGTATATATCCCATAGTTTGTAGACTCTATAACTTTTGCGCAAACCAATCTATATATGCTTATTGGGATTTTTTACCAGAAATATGTAGCAGAATACACATTGGCCTAAATTTATGAAGATTTTTTTTACATTTTTTTATTGGATATGTTTTATAACAGAAAGCAAAAAATATAGTTTTTTTTTAAATTGTTGGTCTTTTTTTTGTTTTAGGGCAAAAAACAAAACAAAACGCAGAAGTGATCAAATACCACCAAAACAAAGCTCTATTTGTGGGAAAAGAAATGAAACTAATTTTATTTGAGTATAGTGTCGCACGACCGGACTATTCTCAGTTAAAGTAATGCAGTGCCATATCTCAAACAAATGGCCTGGTCATGAAGGGGGGTAAATCTTCCAGGGGTCAAGTGATTATTAATTAGAATTCCAGCCTCAACCATGTTTCAGCCAGCAGTGGCTGCAAGGGAGAGAAGAGAGCGGTGACAAAGACTGGTGAAGCCTTGATTAGTGACCTCAACCATAAGCTCCTATTGGCCATTCATTGTCGGTGCCCCCTCCTCTCCATTGCAGCCGCCACTGGCTGACACAGGGGAGCCAGACCATGGGACCAGACTGGAGCGGGCGGAAAATAGGTAAGTACATACATCTTTTTTACACATGCTAGTAAGCATAGTAATAAGCATAACTTTAAACATTTTGCTGTGTGCAGTAAAGCTTTTATGAAGTTTTTGTGCACTGAGACAATGCTAAAATACCAAATCTAAGTACTGGTGATTAGATATTACCAGATGGGGACCAGGTGTATCTGAGTCAGAGAACAGTCTACAGAAGAACTGGCACATATGCTAATGCCCAGCGGAATCGCAGATTGGCACGTAGAAATTTGGCAATGCTAATGCGCATGCGCACACGAGCATGAACGGCCGCATAGATTCATGTGCCAGTGCGCATGCAGTGCGTGACAGATTCTGCTGCCAAGTGGCCTATTTATAGCCAGTAGCATCAGCGACTAGTTGCTGGATGATCTTCAGCTCCCCCGTGTGTTCCTGTTCCTGCTATTATTGTATTTCCTGTTACTGACCCAGCTTACCTTTGACCTATCTTGTCTCCATTCCTGTCTTTGACTCTTGGCTCATTCCAGTGACCCTGCTTCTGGCTCCTGATCTGTGTATGGCCTCTGGCTTGCTCTTATGACTCTGGTGCTGCCTGATTACCAGTGTATAACCCTGGCTGACTCCAGACTATGCTTGCTGCCTTACTCCTGGCCAATATTATGTGCATGCCAACTGGCCTGGCTCCTGTCTCTGCTCCTGGCTCTCCCTGGTGCTCCTGAGGGACTCCTGTCCAGCAGTGCATCCTTCTCATCAGCTGCCATCCAGCGGAAATCTCTTCATCACCTCAGCCTGGTGCAGCTGGCAACCCCTGCTTCTCTGAGCACAGCACACCCTGTTACCACCTTCAGGGGCGCTCTGCACTTAGACACAAGGAAAGTGACTCAGCACTTCAGCCTCCAACCAGCTACGTGACAATGGGCCAACTGTGTGAATGTCATATTGAAATAATGTAATACCAATCAAGCATGAGGTAGGACTAAAGCTCTTCTAAAGATAGCAACATGCATTTCATAAGGGTTGATACAGTGAAAGTAATCTGAACTGCTCTACATTTGTGTGCTTGAATATGTACTTGTTCATTGAGAACATTCACATCATACACGTCATAAACCAAACTAAACTTTCCTAGAAATTAAAACCAGCATCAGTTACCACAAAAAAATGCAGATCATGCCACAGTAAGATTTCTGAATTATTTTTCTTTGAAAACAAACTTTAGACAAGATGCTAGCTAAACAGCTCAAATATAAATGGGTAACCCTTTTCCTGACAAAGCTATTGCAGCCAGTCTTGTGATAAGGGCATACCTGCCAGATAGTCATCTATCTGCATTGAGCAAAGACAACATCCCATCCTGTTAAATTTAAAACAAAGGAGCAGCAGCTCATAGATTGGGTCATCCCTCTGTTATGCATTTAGATTTTCAAAACATAGTGGTAGCAACAATACATCTAAGGTATGGTAAACTGCAACAGTATTCCAATTTTACTTTTGGGTTTAGATAAGATTTAAATAATTCTATCAATGTGTGTGTGTGTGTGTTAACCAACTCTTTAAAAACAATGCACCCCCCGTACTGAGGCTAATTTACTAAAGGATTTGAGACTCTTTACTCACTAAACTGCTCACTCACTGAATACACAAACATGTGCGCATGGCTACTCATTCATGTCCTTTTCATGTGATTAGATAACTGAATTGAATATTTACTCATGTTATTGAGTGAAGATTCTCAACTCCTTTAATAAATGTTTATCTCAACAATTTTTATGACGTGAAGTAGTAGGAGGTTTCTAACCCCTTGCCATTAGTGTCTAATCTATCAAATTCCTACATTTGATGCAATAACAACATATAAAGACTAAGCTTCAAGATTGTCAAAGTTACATCAACATTTCTTTAACCGCTTAACAACCACCCGCCGTCAATTGACAGCGACAGTCTGCCTCAATATCGCGAACAGCGAGTGCTGTTAAGCGCGCTCACAGTGTAACGGGGGAGCCAATCAGCGGTGGGGGCGGACTCATTGCCCACCGGCCACCCGCGATCGCTCTACCGCAGTGACAGAACGGAGATCCATGTATCTAAAACACACAGATCTCCGTTCTGACAGGGGAGGAGTGTAATCGTATGCTCCCTGTATATGGGAGCAGCGATCACTCTCCTCCCTCAGTCAGCCCAGCCCCCACACAGTTAGAAACACAGTTAACCCTTTGATCGCCCCCTAGTGTTAACCCCTTCCCTGCCAGTGACATTTACACAGTAATCAGTGCATTTTCATAGCACTGATCGCAATATAAATGTCAATGGTCCCAAAAAAGTGTCAAAAGTGTCCGACATGTCCGCGACAATATTACAGTTCCACTAAAAATCGCAGATCACCACCATTGCTAGTAAAAAAATTAATAAATAAATAAAAACGTCATAAATGAATTCTCATTGTTTGTAAACGCGGCATATTTTGCGCAAACCAATCAATATACGCCAATTGCGATTTTTTTATACCAAAACTAAGAGAAAGAATATATATCAGCTTAAACTGATGAATACATTTGTTTTTATATATTTTTTTTGGATATGTATTATAGCAAAAAGTAAGAAATATTGTTTTCTTTCAAAATTGTCTCTCTTTTTTTTGTTTCTAGTGGTGATCAGAAGTGACGCAGAGGTGATCAAATACCACCAAAAGAAAGCTCTATTTGTGGGGGGAAAAGGACGTCAATTTTGTTTGGGTACAATGTCGCACGACTGCGCAATTGTCAGTTAAAATAACACAGTGCCGAAACACAAAAAGTGCTCTGGTCAATCAGGGGGAAATCCTTCTGGGGCTGAAGTGGTTAAGGTAAACACATACAGTAATTTCTCATTATATGTGCTCACTGTACTGTGCCTGTAAAGGACATAGAAAGAATAACACTAACACGATCAGAAGACAAGTCTGTAATGAATATATTAGGGCAGGGATATGCAATTAGCGGACCTCCAGCTGTTGCAAAACTACAAGTCCCATCATGCCTTTGCCTCTGGGTGTCATACTTGTGGCTGTCAGAGTCTTGCTATGCCTCATGGGACTTGTAGTTCTGCAGCATCTGGAGGTCCGCTAATTGCATATCCCTGTATTAGGGGATGATCTGTGTATATTGTACTGGAAATACTTTCCTAGAACATTATCAAGCAAAGGCAATACTCTACACTTATCATTTATTGAGCAGGAAAACTTAATACTTGGAACTGTTGTTTAGATCATTATTTTTCAACCTTTTTTCAGCCAAGGCACCCTTTAAAATTTTGCACAATCTCGGGGCACAACGGTTAAAAATTGGAAAAGTATAATGTTACTTGTTCAGAGTTTAGTACAATAAAGTAGTTGTGTGTATCCCCTCAGGCTCAAGTCTCCCATTGATGATAAGTAACATTTACATTTTTTTACACTTTTGACTGGTCTCCATTCAGAGTTCAGTAATTGGTAACAGAGTTTAGAGTTCCATAGTTTGTAATACAGAATTCATACGTTTGTAGAACAGAGTTCAAAGTTCAGTAGTTTGTAACACAAAATTCATACGTTTGTAGAACAGAGTTAGTAGTTTGTAACACAGAGGTTGATTTACTAAAACTGGAGAGTGCAAAATCTGGTGCAGCTGTGCATGGTAGCCAATCAGCTTCTAACTTCAGCTTTTTCAATTAAGCTTTGAAAAAAGAAAAAAAAAACTGGAACCTGATTGGTTTCTGTGCAGAGTTGCAACCGGTTTTGTACTCTCCGATTTCAGTAAACCAACCCCAGAGATTTCAGCAATTTGTAACTCACAGTTCAGCAGTTTGTAAAGCAGAGTTCCATAGTTTGTAACACAGAGCTCAGTAGTTTGTAAGCCAGAATTTGCAAGTTTGTAATGCAGAGTTCAGTAGTTTATAATGCAGAGTTCAGAATCAGTAGCTGGTGAAGCAGAATTTAGAGTTCAGTAGTCTAACATGGAGTTCAGTAGTTTGTAATGTAGAGTTCAGAATCAGTAGTTGGCAATACGGAGTTCAGTAGTCTAATGTAGAGTTCAGTAGTTTGTAATGTAGAGTTCAGTAGTTTGTAACACAGAGTTCAGAATCAGTAGTTGGCAATACGGTGTTCAGTAGTCTAATGTAGAGTTCAGTAGTTTGTAACACAGAGTTCAGAATCAGTAGTTGGCAATACGGTGTTCAGTAGTCTACTGTAGAGTTCAGTAGTTTGTAACACAGAGTTCAGAATCAGTAGCTGGTAATGCAGAGTTCAGAGATTATGAGTCTAATGTAGAGTCCGGTAGTTTTAACGCAGAGTTCAGTCATTTATAATGCATAATTCAGAGTCGTAAGTTGGTAACGCAGAGTTCAGTAATCTAACACAGAGTTCAGACATTAGTAATGCAGAGATCTCTGAGAGGAGGTATTAATCAGCTGTCAGTTTTGAGGCTGGAGCCACCCCCTATGACATACAGGAGTATCACATGGAGCGGAATGCCTGGGAATAAATACTGTAATGAAAATGGAGTATGCACAGCTGGAGAGGAAAAATTTTTTTAATGGACCACTCGAACGATCAAGTATTCTAAAGAAACAAACTTCACCTTTAAGTCATGTCGGTCTAGGTGTCAGAAGAGGAAACGGAGAGGTCGACACGTATGAGGTAAAAGTAATGTCATAAATAAGGGTCCGTAAGGCGAGGTACACTATGAGGACATACAGTATCCCCCACCGAGGTCGGAGTTTTGACTGTCGACTAATTATGGAGGAGAGTCTCTAGAGACGTAATGATTACAGACTTGAGACACAATCTAATGACTTGAGACGCAATGGTTGAATGCTGAGACTTAATACGTAATATTTACTGACTTGA
>BLSH010023839.1:121669-145054 GCA_018402905.1 Glandirana rugosa
TTAAAAGGGTATGTAATCATGTAGTGTGTCAAGGTAATACTGTAGTAAGTACAACTAAACGCGGTAGAAAGACATTTCCTAAGTTAAGTTTGTCGCTTAGACAGTGAACTCTATTTTCGTGAGAAGATGTCTCGTCCAACCCTATGCGGTGTATAATTAACAAAGTCTAATACGATTACAACATAACTCATTAGTCGTTACCCTTTCGTTGTCACACTCGCCAGTCGAACACTCGAGGTACCTAACCTTTCAAGACTTGGCACTTCTGTTATTAAGTGTTCTGTCGTGTGTTTGATCTACGTAATAATGTAAAAATATAATTAGGTCTAAGATCGTCTGATACTTTTTATAAACTAAATCAGACAGACCACTAAAAGGACGTACAGGTTCATATGAAAAGATTACCTGTCTAATAAAAATCCGAATATACAAAAACTAACATCTGCTCTGTAGAAGAGTGCTTTTATCTCAAGTGACAGATTCGCTGTTTGAATTGAATCCTTTACAGAAAGATGGCGCAAATCAACATGAATGATGTCATAATGGAACTGTGTGATGTACTAATGTATGGGAAAATTTTAAATAGTTTATTTGTGAAATTTGCATTCCTTATACTGTAGGTTATATAAAACCTACAGTGTTATGACGTATTTTGTTATTGTTAAACATTTTTTAAATCTGTTAAATGATGCCTTAAAAACACTATGAGGTTGATTTACTAAAGCTACATTCACATTCTATCAATGGGGGGAACTTATCTCTCGTACAAGTACAAGTAATAGAGAAGGTGAGGGTCTCCCAGCAAGGGGGCGATTTATTCCGCCTTCTCTGTAAACAAGAAGTATTTTGGATCTACAAGCTTCATAGTAAGATACCGGGCGGTTTGAACCGTGAGTGGGATGTAACCCAGTATTATTAACATTGATTTATAGTATTAGTCTTGTTTTATTAATTATTATAATTATTATTTTTTTTTTTTAGTGGTTCCACTCTATGTTCACCTGCCTGGGTATCTGCTTTTATATTCCATCCCTACAGTACATTTACCCCATACAGAGATATCTATTTATGTGTGTGTCTTAACACTACACTTTATTGGTGATGACCGATTTACAAGCAATATCATATATGGGGCATTCATCAGGTGTGATTGTCATTTATGTAGAGTTCTATGGTTATCATTGTCCTGCATTTGTGTAGTTTGTTACCGCTATTGCAGGTTACGTATGATGATACGACTGTTTTACCACGGATAATACCAATGGTGTGAGGAATATATAGTTAGTAACATTATTGAGAAAAGGTTTTATAGCATGTTTCAATATAGAGCGTTATTCCTTATGAATTCATTGTTGACTAGATTTATTGTGCATGTTTAACATTTATATTATACAATTAGTGTGTATTCCAGCTTGCAAAAGCTCACCTGTTTGTAATTATTTTCCTATCATTAATCGTTAGGAAATAGTTAGGAAATTTCCATGGTATTCTTTTTCTGCGTGATTTATTTCTTATGTGAGAATGGTTTCACTGTCTCACACAGAATCAGATTTTATCCTTTACCCTTTTTTTCTACAGATTTACATCACTCTATGTCTTTAAATTTTGCTGTTTATATTTGTGCTTCACATGGGTCTTGTAATATCCGAGGTATCTGCTGAGTGTGCTTGGTAGTGACCTCAGATTAAGGGTTAATTGGCGTGCGGCACAGTGGTGTAGTGGGTAGCACTTTTGCCTAGCAGCAAAAGGGTTGTTGGTTCTAATCCCAACCACGACACTACCTGGAGTTTGCATGTTCTCCCTGTGCCTGTGTGGGTTTCCTCCGGGTACTCCGGTTTCCTCCCACACTCCAAAGACATGCTGGTAGGTTAATTGGATCCTGTGTAAATTGGGCCTAGTATCTGTATGTATGAATGTGAGTTAGGGACCTTAGATTGTAAGCTCCTTGAGGGTAGGGGATGATGTGAATGTACAATGTATATGTAAAGCGCTGTGTAAATTGACGGGGCTATATAAGTACCTGAAATAAATAAGATCAGACACTGATGTTTGCACCTGTTCACCCGCTATTTGAATGATCTCTCAATCAGTGTTTGGCAGCTTATGATTAAGCGACATGTAGTTCGTGAAACACATTTGTTTTTTTGCCACATCTGCTTTCTAGTCCTGTGATGTTTTGGATGTCGCATTGATGGATTTTTATCCTTAATACATCTATTTTCCTATGCTTCATACCTCTGAGTGCGGTCACACCTCTTTTTGCTATTTGACTGATTCCCAGACCACGGACTGAACCTGCACCAAGAGGCTGAAAGCAACATCTATCCCACCTGGAGCGGCTCACCCCTTTCTCTCGGTTTGATTACATTCACATGGGCCATTGGCACACCTTACGATTTCCAGAGGCAGGAATTCCTGCATCTGGAATTACAGGTGTGTTCATCCAGCCATGATCACTACTGGCTGTGCAAACCATCAAAAATAGCTGTGGCCACCCTCAGCCTGTCATTGTTTTGTATGGGCTGAATGGCCGCAGCTATTCGACACACCTGGCATTCCAGACACAAGTATTTCCTGTAGCTGGAAATTGCAGGGTGTCCTAATTGCCTGTCAGAATGTAGCCAAAAGAGCAAAGTGTTATTGGTTAATTTGCTTTATAATATTAACCACTTGCTGTCCCCCCCCCCCCCATAGCAGTTTTACTGCTATAGGACGGTAGCTGTGCGCAGTATCACGTATATATACGCAATTATGCACTTCCACCTGCAGGGGCATGCGTGTGCCGCTTTTGCTGTGATGATTCACAGCAGGAGTTGATTTGAGGGTGTCGGGCACTGGATGTCCGCTGGGACCCGCCGATCATTGGTAATACACGCAGAACTGAGATCTGTCTATGTAAAAAAGGCAGATCTCAATTCTGACAGGGGGGAAGGAATGGATTTTATGTTCCTGCAAACCAGGGAACAAAATCAATTTCTTCCCTTAGTAAAAACACCTAACACAAACCGCCGTGCCTGTACATCGGTTCGTGCTTGTGGTATAGCGGGTACGCGTGTGCCTGCGGAGCGCAGCAGGAGCTCGCCCCGTGGGTCCGGGGGGCTCCATGTTTGCCGTTGACCTGCGATCTGCCGGGTACAGAGACAGAATGGAAATCTACCTTTATAAACAAGGCGGATCCCCGTTCTGCCAGATGACATGAGTGAGATCTTCTGTTACCAGTGATCTGGAACAGCCATCTCTGTCATGTCCCTGGCAGCCCTTCCCCCCTAAAGTTAGAACACGTTGAGGGAACACATTTAACCCCTTGATCGCCCCCTAGTGTTAACCCCTTCCCTGCCAGTGTCATTTTTACATTGATCAGTGCATTTTTATAGCACTGATCAATGTAATGTCAAAAGTGTCATTTGGGGTCATATTTGTCCACTGCAATGTCGCAGTCCTGTTAAAAATCACAGATCGCTGCAATTACCAGTAAAAAATAAACAAAAGTCCATAAATCTATCCCATCGTTTTTAGACGCGATACATTTTGCGCAACCCAATAAACGTTTATTGCCATTTTTTTTACCAAACATATGTAGAAGAATACACATCGACCTAAACAGATAAATAAATAAATTTCTTTATATTTTATTTTTTTTATTTTTGCATATATATTATAGCATAAAGTAAAAAAAAAATGTTTATAGGGCAAAAAATAAAAACCGCAGAGGTGATCAAATATCACCAAAAGAAAGCTCTAATTGTGGGGAAAAAAATACCTCAATTTTGTTTGGGTACAATGATGCACAACCGCACAATTGTCAGATAAAGCGACGCAATGCCGAATCGCAAAAAATGGCCTGGTCATTAAGGGGGAAATCCTTCTGGTCCTAAATATTGAAATATTGTTGTCATTTAGCGAGACAACACAATCCTGTATTAAAAGAAACCTTAACCAACAGAAATATGACAGCTGATTCTGCTGACCAGTTAGAACACACCCAGGGAAAATAGTTAACCCCTAGATCTCCCCCTGCAGGTTAACCCCTTCACTGCCAATGACAATTCTCACCATCCGTAAACGCGGCCACTTTTGCGCAAACCAATCAATAAACGCCGATTGTGATTTTTTTTATCACAAATATGAGGAAGAATATAAATCAGCCAAAACTGGTGAAAAAAAAATGTTTTTTTATATTTTTTTTGGATTTGTATTTTAGCAAAAAGTAAGAAATTTGGGTTTTTTTGCAAAATGGTCGCTCTTCTTTTGTTTATAGCGGTGATCAGAAATGACACAGAGGTGATCAAATACCACCAAGAAAAAGCTCTATTTGTGGGAAAAAAAGGACGCAAATTTCGTGTGGGTACAACGTCGCACGACCGCGCAATTTTCAGTTAAAATGACGCAGTGCCGAATCACAAAAAGTGCTCTGGTCCTAACCTGGGAAATTCTTCCGGGGGTGAAGTGGTTAAAAACGCATCTCCATGTTATTCAATGGCCCCATACACACGCTGACGTTATTGAGCTGTAGACAGCGTCGGCGTTTGTGAGCTGCAAGCACCCACGGCCAGCATGTTCTGAAGCTGCAGTGCTAGAGCGTTTTTGATGCTGAGCCGGCAAAACGCTCACTAACGCACATTAACGCTGTAGTAACGTTAACCGGCGTTTTTAGCGCCGGCGTTTTCAGGTCCAAAAATAGCAGAGGGATGTCTTTTCAAACAAAATGTGACGTATCGCTGACGCTCAATAACGCGCATTAACGCCAATGCAAAACGCAGATGAAATCACATTTTTAATGACGTTTTTTTCCTGGTGTCGGTCCCTACGTTACAGCTCGTTTTTTCAATACGCCCGTGTGTATGAGGCCTATAAGTCAGAGGACATGACAAATAAAATTTCATAAGGAGAACTCACTGTTGGCATCCTATATATTTTCCTTAGTGCAGCTTTAATTTGTTTGCTATTTGTTTTGGACCAGGATATGGCTGCTATTTTATAATTTTATGAGGGTTGACACCTCAGCACCATATATGTAGAATTCCCACGCTGTAACCAGGCAGTGCTCTTGGCAGTACACAGAAATAATGATGCGTGCATCTGTCCAGGTTCAAATCTTGTTCAAGATTAGAAGTGAATCCCATTGAAGTCTAGGAAAATCAAATCATGTAGTCATATTCTGGCCATATTCAGGCAGTGGGTCTTTTCATGTGGCTTTGATGGCAACATTGGAAAAGCAAATTCTATAAACAACATGCTTGGGGGTTAAAGCTGTAACTGGTGTTACGGATCAGTATGATTTTCACAGACAGACTCAGTAGCAGCGTACAATGGCAGCACATATTTGGATGGGGAATTGATTTTTTCTTTTATAATTAGCTTGCTTTACAAAAAACAGCAGCATCGAAATCTAATTAAAGTAAACACAGCACATTCCATAGCAGCAACATATGATTTTTCATCAAATGGTAATAGACTTGTTTTGACAGGCAGATAGAAATTGGGCAGTAGGTCACTGTTACTGTGCCTGTGCACACTGATGCAAATCTATTCTGCTGCTTGCCAATTTCTATCAAGCAATTATTAAGAAACCACAGATGACACAGCAGTGTAAGTGCCGGTTCACACTAGTGCGATGACAGACATTGTATGTGATTCGCATCGCATTGCTGTTCACATCACATGTGATCTCTGTGTGTTGTGAGTTCAGCCATACAGATAGTATGGCTGAGCTTGCATCACATTCGGGCAAAACTTTTTTGCGTCAAACCAGAATCGGATCGCATGGGTGCGATCCGATTCATGTCCTGTCAGTTCTCAGTGCGAAATGTGAATTGAAATGGGGGTGTCGTTAACATTGTATTGACACTCCCCTCAGTTCGCACATGGCAGTGTGAATGGTCATGCGAGTCGGGTGCGATGCGGGAACCTGCAGTGGATTTGCAGGGTTCTTGCATCGCACCAGTGTGAACCAGGCCTGAAACTGGCCAGCAGCAGGACATTTTTAATGAGGGAGAACTTGCAAAAAATGTACTAAAGAAAAAGATCCTCCTCTGTGTAGTTGGTTTTACACAGAGCAGCCCAGATCCTCCTCTTCTCGGGTCTCTCTTTGCTGCTCCTGGCCCCTCCCTCCTGTCGAGTGCTCTCTATGGGGGCACTCAAGCTGAGTCAGAGCTCAGTGTATCCATTCAGACATGGAGCCCTGATCCGGCCCCACCCCCTCTCTCCCCTGATTGATTGATTGGCAGCCATGAGAGCAAATGGCACCGCTGCTGTGTCTCAGCCAATCAGGAGGAGTGTCCCGGATGGCTTAGACATTTGTAGAGATTGCTGGAGAGAGAAGGGGCTCAGGTAAGTAATTAGGGGGTGCTGGGGAGGCTGCTACACACAGAAGGTTTTTTTTATCTTAATGCATAATGTATTAAGATAAAAAACCTTCTGCCTTTACAACTCCTTTAACTACACAAATGTAGAGGTTGTAAATAACACAGTAGTGTAAAATTACCAAGTAGCAGGACAAATTTAAATAGCTAGGCTTTTATTTACTACAGACAAGGAACACAGGCTGGAGCTTTGCTACAAGATATGGTCAGCAGGAGGATAGTTTTAATAAGGGACAAAAGGCCTAACTGGCGTATAGCTAACTTTTACTTTTATCTATGGGGATAGGGGGCCACAATGAATGTGAGTGATATAATGTGAAGTCGTTTAGGTGCACATTGTTCTTGTATTTAGCTTTTCTTTCAAATGATGCAGCAGTGTGCTGTGAACACAAAGCAGTTCCAAGAACAGGTGGTCAGTTACAAGTAAATTCTCTGCTTTGAGCACCCCAAACTTAGCAAAAAGCCCTATGAACATAAAATAAAAAAAACACAAAAGATATGAAAACCCCAAAATGCCACCAATAAAACAAAAAGGGAAGCTTTGTAGGTAAAAAAAAAACTGTTTACAATTCAACAACAGAACAAAATGAAAAACAAAAAAAAAAACATTGATACAAAAATAATAATAGTCAGCAAAGGGGGTTGATTGTCCAAATGGCTACAAATCAGAATTAAAGTACACTTCCCTGCAACAGCTTCCAACTCACTAACATGATGGTTGCTCTGTGCCCTGACTTTTATAGTAAGGTGGCTGGCTTAACTAAAAGCCTCCCTATTAGACCTTTTAAGTCAGATGGCCTTAGTTCTGTGCAATACATTATGGTTTAAAAAATTCTGCAAGTTGAATCTGTACATAAATTCACCAGCAATGCAAATCTCGAAACCTGCAGGATTCACCTCAGTTCCATGAAAGTATTAAATCTTATATAAAAATAACAGTTGCGCTAAAATTAGTAGATAAAGAGTACAAAATCATATACCATGTAAGTATTAACTCAAGAATAATCAGGATATATGTGAAAATATCACAATAAAAATAAAAATAAGTGTCTGTATAATCATAAATAAGTCCAACACCAACAATAGTGAAAATGGCCTTGATCTGAGTGATCCAAAAATGAGTCCAACACCATCAAGTTTAAAAAATAGCTTCTAATGTATTCTCTTGTTCAAATTCTCCAAAAGGTAAGTGGACCACCACCAGAGACGAGCACACCTCTAAAGTTACTAAGAGGTACCCTTACCAGAGGTCGAGGACTTGTTATTGCTAACAAGTCGCTTGAGCTGGCCGAAAATAACCCTCTGCGGGGTATCTTTGCAGGTATGATCCTCTCCTCCAAGCGATCGGGCAAGTGGACATCAAACAGCCTCTCTCTAGCCCAAATTACCAATCACATCAACTCCATCATTACAACATCATGGAAAGGAGAAGGGTCTCATAGTGTAATTCCATTAAAACGTGTGTTTATTGTAAAACAAAAATGAATACATACAAACAATGGTAAAATAGCGTTTGAACATGCCGGCAGCAAATAAAAACAAGCGTTCCCATTCCTGTTGCACGTGTAGGCGTGGTGACGTCAGACGTAGCTCCGCCCTACATGTTTCGTCATACGTGACGTCGTCCCTACATAGAAATGTTCAATGATAATATCACAAATGAAATGACCGGCTTACCTTTGTTGAAAGAACAACAGCAATGTTACTTTATACTGTGAACTATATATACTGTATGCATTATATCTATCTATCCAGCAGGTGGCACTGCAGTGTTATAGTGTGTATTATATAATGTAATGTAATGCAATCACAGGATGTTCTGTCTATGTTCAGTGTGTACTTGTTTATTATCCTCTTCCTGTTCCATGATAAAGACATGTTCTGATATTCCTCCACATAGGCGTGCACATAGGGTGTGCTGGGTGTGCCTGGGCACACCCTAATCACCCCATGTGCATTAGCATTATCGCTCGGTGTGCCAGCAGGAAGATGGGTAAGATCTCCCTCTTACCGGTTCTGCCATAAGAGAAGTGTTTATGCACTTCTCTTTCACTGTGCCAGCAGGGAGATCAATGTGTCGGGGTCATATATATGTAGACACATTCAGATGTGTGTTTGAGCTTTAGAGTACACACCCTAATGCAATAGGCTGCGCACACCTTTGTTCCTCCATGAGAGTAAAGGTATCTACTGCAAACAAGAAGCTTCCAGCGCATTATATCAATACAATGCTAACAACCTTGACACCATATGCTTTAAATCACATATATTTTCCCAGTTTAAACAATCTGCAAATTTAAGCTGTTCAGTTTCTAACTTAAGTTACATAGCTGGAGCAAATACTGTATTTAGACTGTTTGCGTCCAGCACATTATCTACTCTGGATAGTTTGTCAAGCTGGATGTCTGTGGTTTATCAGCTATTTAGGGCAAAGCAACAGGTTCGCTTTAATGCAACCTCTTCCCAACAGCACATACTAACTACAAACTGCAACAAAACTGATATTTATAAAAATGTTTGCTTCTGCTGGGGATTCTTTAATTTATACCAGACCCTTGTCCTATCTAAAAAAAATAAATAAATAAATAAATACCAGACCCTTGTAAGGGCTTAGTATAGAATTTGGAGGGGATGGCACACAAAAACAAGAAATAAAAGTGTGAGATAGCTCCAAAATCCATACTAAATCCTTTTCCAACCATGCAAGAAAGGAAGAGCGAAGGGGTCAGCATGCACCCCCTTTGCTACTGAACCATACCAAGTGATGTGCCTTCAACTTAGGGGGATACCCTGACAGGGGAAACCCCTTGGCAAAGCACCGTTTACCCATACTGATGATGGCCTCTTCCTCACAACCCTGAACTGGTGCTTGGGGGGGGGGGTTTAAGGGTGGGGGGGGCTTAAGGAGTACTCATTCCCAATACAAACCACAAACCACATGTTTTGACAAGTCCCTCTTGAAAAATATATCTCATAGTTACATAGTTAGTCAGTTTGAAAAAAGACACAAGTCCATCTAGTTCAACCAAAAAAAAAAAAAAAAAAAGAAGAAAACTGAAAAATTATATATAACCATACAATCCCTTATACGATCCTTCACCCACAGTTGATCCAGAGGAAAGCAAAAAACCCCAGCAAAGCATGATCCATTTTGCTATAGCGGGGGAAAAAATTCCTTCCTGATCCCCCGAGAGGCAATCGGATTTTCCCTGGATCAACTTTACCTAAAGATCTTAGTACCCAGTTATATTATTTACATTAAGTAAAGAATCCAGGCATTTTTTAAAGCAATCTAGCGTGCTGGCCAAAACCATCTCTGGGGGGAGTCTATTCCACATTTTCACAGCTCTAACTGTGAAGAAACTCTTCTGTATTTGGAGATGAAATATTTTTTCCTCTAGACATAAAGAATGCCCTCCTTGTCCTTTGTGATGACCTTAAAGTAAATAACTCCACACCAAGTTCAGTATATGGACCACTTATATATTTGTACATGTTGATCATATCCCCCCTTAATCTCCTCTTCTCAAGAGAGAATAAATTCAGTTCCTCTAATCTTTCCTCATAGCTGAGCTCCTTCTCTGCACTTTCTTCAGTTCCCCGATATCCTTTTTGAGAACTGGTGCCCAAAACTGAACTGCATATTCCAGATGAGGTCTTACTAATGATTTGTACAGGGGCAAAATGATATCTCTGGAGTCCATACCTCTCTTAATACAAGAAAGGATTTTGCTTGCTTTGGAAACCACAGCTTGGCATTGTATGCCATTATTAAGCTTATGATCTACCAAAACCCCCAGATCCTTCTCCAGTATGGATTCCCCCAGTTGTACTCCCCCTAGTATGTACGATGCATGCAAATTCTTAGCCCCCAAATGCATAACTTTACATTTATCAATATTAAACCTCATTTGCCACATAGTCACCCAATTAGGCAGTGCATTGAGGTCTGCTTGTAAGTTGGAGACATCCTGTAAGGACGTTATTCCACCATAGCTTGGTGTCATCTGCAAACATTGAAATAGTACTTTTAATCCCAGACCCTATATCATTTATAAATATATTGAAAAGTAAGGGTCCCAACACTGAACCTTGGGATACACCACTGATAACCTTAGACCATTCAGAGTAAGAATCATTAACCACTACTCTCAGAATTCAGTCTTTTAGCCAGTTTTCTATCCATTTACAAATTGATCTTTCCAAGCCTGTAGACTTTACCTTACACATTAGCCGTGTGTGGGGAACGGTGTCAAACTATTTCGCAAAATCCAAGTATACCATGTCCACAGCCACCCCTTTGTCCAAGGTTTTACTTACCTCCTCATAAAAAGAAATCAGGTTTGTTTGACAACTGTCTTTCATGAATCCATGCTGTCTGTTGCTTAAAACATTTTTTTCCAACAAGAACTCATCTATGTGGTCTTTTATTAAACTCACCAGTATCTTCCCAACTATATAAGTTAAGCTAACAGGTCTATAGTTACTCGTTAAAGACTTTGATCCCTTTTTAAATATGGGCACCACATTAGCCCTACGCCAATTCAGTGGTACTATTCCAGTCATTAAGGAGTCCCTAAAAATCAGATACAATGGCTTTGGAATTGCAGAGCTCAATTCCTTTAGGATTAGTGGATGAATGCTATCTGGTCCAGGTGCTTTATCTACCTTTATTCTGTCTGAATACTTCTGGACCATTTCACTTTTGAGCCATTGTGGATCATTTGGGGCTGTGTCACTACCACCCCCATCGTGGACATGAGCTCCCCCATGCTCCTTTGTATACACAGAGCTGAAGAATGTATTTAATACGTTTGCCTTCTCTTTGTCCCCAGTCACACACTCTAGATTATTTTGTAAAGGGCCTACATGCTCAGACCTGACCTTTTTACTATTAATATATTTGAATAATTTTTTGGGGTTTGTCTTACTATCCTTTGCAATCTGTCGTTCGTTTTGAATTTTTGCGTCCTTGATTTCCTTTTTACATATTCTGTTATATTCTTTGTAACATTTAAAAGATGATAGTGTTCCCTCATTTTTATATTTTTAAATGCTCTTTTCTTGTCATTTATAACTTCTTTAACTTTGGCCGTGAGCCACATAGGTTTTATTTTTAGCCTTTTAAACTTATTGGCCATGGGAATAAAATTTAGTGAGTTCACGTACAGTTTTTTTTTAAAAATTCCCATTTCTGTTCTGTGTTCATCAATGCCAATATTCCCCCCAGTCTAAGTCCTGGAGAGCAGCCTTTATCCTTGTAAAATTTGCTCTCTTAAAATTAAGTGTTTTTATCTTTCCCGTATGTGTTTGTTGCTTGCAGCTTACATTAAATGAAATCATGTTATGGTCACTGTTACCCAGATGTTCTTTTATATGAATATTGGTAATAAGCTCTGCGTGGTTTGAGATTACCAGGTCCAGCAAAGCGTCATTCCTAGTTGGGGCCTCAATAAACTGGACCGTAAAATTGTCCTGTAATAGGTTTAAAAATGTTTGCCCTTTAACTGTCCCAGCAGTGCCATTACTCCAGTTAATTTCCGGGTAGTTAAAATCCCCCATTATTATCACTGTCCCAGCCCTTGCAGCTCTTTCCATCTGTGCAAGGAGCAGAGTCTCCACCTCCTCTTTAACACTGGGAGGTCCATAACAAACTCCAATGATAACCTTTGTAGTGTGCACACCCATATGCAGATCCTGAACCCGAACCTCATGATGTAAATCCATTGCCAATCAATTCGCCCAGCGATGCAGAACCTTGCCAATCACAATGAATGCCCTGAATTCCCGAAAGAAAAAAAACATGGCAAATGATCAGCAAGTCCGATCACACACTACAGGTCTGGTCCCCACCGCTAAATGTACACAAAGAGATGAGGTATACTGTGTGGTCATAATTGGACAATTGTGTCAGCCGCTGTTAGTTACTTTGTTTACATGCCCAGCGATTTGCAACCAGCAAATAAATAGGACCCGGTGACTGTTTGATAAGCACGCAGACTGTGCCTTCACCTGCTGCATCCCTAACACGCATTGACACCAGAAGAAGGAAGGTATCACGTATAGTATTGGTAGAAAAATGCTTCTTCATCTGACATTCGGCTCACACTTAATAGGTTAAAAGGCTGACATTTAGAAGAACGGCCAAACAAGCAAATTTCCTCCAAACTTGAGTTTCAACCAAACCTTTAGCTCATCCCTAATACTAGCTTTACATTTAAGCCCGCCATACACGGATTGAAATGCAGGCGGATCAGCAGGAACCGGCTGGGGGAGCCTGGTCAGTGAGAAAGACACTTGCCCACCCTCCCTCCCCTCACCTTTTATGATTTTTGCAAGGGTCATTTTCTGTTGTTGTCCTTCCCCAGAGGGGCAATGGGTGCTGTAGGGTGGGCGGGCATGGTTCAAAAACAGTAGGTGGCGTGTAATGAGTTGGGCCCATATTGGTATGGGTGTACCTTCCCTACTCAGTGATGTCAATAAGGGACTATCGGTCATCAGGCAGCATCAGGTGTTAAAACTGGTAATAAATTCTTCCTGAGGCAGTGTAACTGAAGCTGGGGGCTTTTTATAGGAACGTGGTGGTTGATATAGCTGATGCGATAGAGAAAAATGTGCCTTCATTAGCCTAAGGCCCCTTTCACGCGGGCAGATCGTTCGGGTGTCAGTTTTTCAGGCAGACCCGAATGGACGCTCCATTGCTCTCTATGGAGCGACGAATGTCAGCGGTGACATGTCCGCTGACACCCGATCCGCTCCAATCTGCCAAAAACAGAAGGATGGAAACCCTATTTTTCATCCGTCTGGCGGATCGGATGAACACAGACAGACGGTCCGTGTTCATCCGCTTCTCCATAGAGGAGAATGGAGCTGTGACAGGACAGTCGCTGAGCAGCGGAGCCCGTCAAAATGGGCTCCGCTAGTGTGAAAGAACCCTAAGACACATGAAAAAGTCAGTAAGGTACATTATGGTTGTAAATGTTTTTGTTTACGTGGAATGGAATTATAAACGATTTTTGTTATTTATGGTTGTTAATAAAAGGCTGCTATGGCCATTTAAATCCAAGATATGTGGTCGTGTCATTATTACGGTAGACTGGTAGAATATGGATAATAGAGGTAGGGTCATGGCAGCTACAACATCAGCAATATATCAGTCAAAACAATGCTAGATTCTGTCTGGACCGCACACAGGGCTTACTGTCTCCCCACCACCAAAAAACTCTACTAGGATAATTACAAAGCACCACAGCTGCCACATGGGAGTAACATGCTCTTCCCTAATTTGGAAGTATCTCTTCTTAGAGCTGCAGGGGAGAAAAAGAAATCTGAGAATATTCTGCTAAGAATGGGGACATTAAAGCAAACCATACTTGGCCTGCATGGGCAAAGCACAGGTTTGCTTTAAAGATTACACAACTCCACATGGCTGCATGTTCATCTTATTCACTGAGCTCATTGAAAAGTCTACAGTCTCTTACTCCTTTAGTAAACCAACCTCATTGTTCACTAATGTTTATTAAATCTGTATGCAAAGTTTGACTTTAAGAGCATTTTTTTAACTAGCACCATAAAGGTAATTCTAGAAACAGCAAAACAAAGAGATGAAGATTTAAATGTGGAATTAAAATGTAAAAAAAAACAAAAACTGGAATAAATTCAAAATACAGTGCATAGTACATAAATACATACAATAATGTGCAATCACATAAGAATCATATGTAATATTAATATTTTCTTAAAGTTAGAAAGATAAACCATTTTAATATATTCATGTTATTTTATTTATTTTATTTTTAGTGCCACCAATAAAAAACATAATTAAAAGTCCAGGTAAGCAAATATTTTGCATGTTATAAATCATTACAATGTGGTCAGTTTCTGTGATAAACCTCTGAAGTTTTACAAGACGGGGACCAACGTAAATACATGAGTGAAATATATGTTGAATAAACACAAGATTGAAAGAGGAATTGCCTGTTTTATCAACATTTAGCAGTTCAGAAAATCACAGTAGCTGGAGAGTGAAACGGAAAGGTAATTTTTATAACATTAAGGTCACATGCACACGCAGCTTAAAAACACAGCTTAGGGCCATTTCACATGGGTCTACCTGTCTATATTTTAGGCTGACCCAATTGGACCCTCCAGTCTCCTCTATGGAGTGGCGGGTGTCAATGGACATCTGTCCATTGACAACCGCCGACATCCAATCCGATCCTGTCCGCTAAAAACAGACAGATGGGGATCCCTTCCATCTGGCGGATCGGATGGCAGTGAGGTGTAAATGGACAGGCGATCCGTTTCCATCTGCCCGCCCATAGCGGAGAGCTGGTTGTATCTGTGGCTGCTCTGCATAAGCGGAGAGGACACAGACCTGTCATCAACCTGCTCAGCAGGGATCAGCAGACAGATTCCCCACTGAGCAGGTGGACTGCAACAGAGCCCACCCCGTGTGTATACAGGCATTGAACATTATTTTTTTCAGCCAGTAAAAGCACCTCTATATAAGCTTATTTGTCCATGCATACATAGGTGTTTACAGGCCTATTAGGAGAAGAGCGTTTACAGGCTAAAAAAAAAAAACACCAAAGGTGCGTTCAGGAGAGGAGCTGAAGAGTAGAAAAAACACTTAATGTGTCTAAATGGGTCTAAATGTGCATGAATGCTGGACACATTTAGGTGCATCTAGTGTTAAAGCATTTCAATGGCCAGGATATATCAATATTCTGACCAATAGAATGCATTAACACTCAAATGCTAGATGCGTCTAGACACATGTGCAACACGTGACTTTTGCTGCATTTTTTATGCAACTTTTTCCTGCCAGGAGTCCTGCGATTCAGAAGGGCTCTGACAGATGCACAGTATGCATGGGGCCTAAAGCTGAGATTTAGTCAGATATAAAAGACACAAAGTAATGCACCTCTGTAATCATTGATAAATCATTACATTTATTTTGAACACCTATCCATTGTGGTAATGCCTGTATGCACGGTGTTAGGGTTAGCAAAAGAATGGTGCAGGCACACAATGTGTCACAACACACTGCTGTGCATTGAAATTAAGAACTGTAATCATAGAAATTTAAAAAAAAGAGTTGCATTGTAATAACGCACTGCACTGCATGTTCACACACACACTCTGGCATGCGCATTATGCACACAATAAAGCATGCCTGCTGGTGTGAATAGGTGGGAGCTTGGTACCTGTCAAAACTAGGTACCCGTCCCCCCCCAAAAAAAAATGACATGCCAAATATGGCATGTAAGGGGGCGAGGAGTGCTTAAATCATAAGTTCCACTTTTGGGTGGAACTCCACTTTAAGCTTATAACACACAAAATTCTATTTTCTCTGTACTTTTGGTAGTTTCCAGCCTTATGCAGATCAAATACTCTGGATTGTATGTCTTCAGAGAGATCCTTTTTGTGAAGCATGGTTCACAACAGCTGTTGCTTCTTATGAACAGCAAACTTTAAATATTTGAGTGTGTTTTATCAATCGAAGTAGCTCTAAACCTCACCCCCAAACTCATTTCATTCATTGGACTCATGGTGTGCATGTGCATACCACTGACTCCAATTAGCTTTTGTTGAAATAATTTGTCTGTGGGTTCATTTACTTTTTCCTCCAGCACTCTGAATGTTTTATGATAAGCATAATAAAGACATGAGAAATTAGAATTGTATGTAGCCATGGTGCCTACCCCTGGCGCCTAATAGAGATCTCCAGAGTCGGGGAGAGCTTACATCCTTCTTCAAAGTGTGGGTTACTAGGCATGGTGGGTAGATAGGTAGAATAAGTTGGGGGCCAGTCACTTTGTGAATGCAAAAGAGATTTATTGTCTCTTGACAAGAACTAGGGAGGGAGAGTTTAGGGCCAGGACACCCTGGGCAGATGCAAAAGCAATTGGCAGACTCCGAGACAAAAATAGAATTAGGAAAACAGCTATACAGTTCAAGGGCCTTTAAGCTGGATTGCAGCAAGCTGTATCTGTAGACTGCTGTCTCCTATAGCAACGAAACTTCCAACAGTCACTGTAGTTCTGAACACTAAACACTCACAATATCCCGTTGCAGATCTCCTCTCACATCTCACAGACTCTCACTGTAGATTTTCTCACTGAGCTCCCAGTCTTCTCACCAGACCTTCAGATCCCAGCCGCCTGTTGGATCCCCTGAGCTCTTCCACAGCTAATGCGCTGTATACTCCAAGCGTCCCCCACGCTAACCAGCTGGGTCCTTGGCTTGTCTCTCAGCTAACCCGCTGAATTCTCTTCAAGTGTCACACACTCTAACCTGCTGGGTCCCTGACTTGAGCGCTGAAGCTTTCCCAACTTCTTCACTGTCCCCGGCTAGTGAAAAAGGCTGCTCTGGTGCTTCTTCAGACTTCACAAAGCATGGCCTCTGATAACAGGAGAGATGGTCCCTTACTGGTGATTGTGTCCCCTTTACCTTAGGCTCTGGCTCTCACTTGCCTTCGGCGACAGGAGTGGTTGTCTCTGCTGGCAACTGCTTTCCTTCACCTATGGCAACAACTTGGTTCTCCATCCGGCAGAAGCCCTGCAACTTGGTTGGGCTCCAAACCTGAAGCCCCAACCTTGCTCTGCTTGCTTCCAATCTGGATAGGCCTCAGACCGCCTAGCAGCCAGGTACTCCTGGATAAGCCTCAGGATTCTGACCTAGCAGCCAGGAGCTTTTCAACAGACGTCCACCTAGACGGCCATCCAGGTGGCACAGAACCCCGATCAAGTGAATCCTCCCGAATAAATCGGCTCTCCCAGCAGGCTAAGGGGCCAAAGAAAACCCTTGCCAATTGGCTGAGACAGCCTATCCACTCATAGTCTGAATTAACTATGCCCTTGTCATTCTAATGCCGCAGGCAACCCTGTGACAGAAGAGAGAGGTGCACCAAACCCAAACCCTACCAATTAGCCAGGCTAGTTACCACCTAGCAGAATTAAACTTGTCAGCAGCCCTGTTTAGGACCAGGGTGCTACATGTATAGGTGTTATCAGCTTAAGGACATTGTGTTTGTCTATTGTTGTGACTCAGATTAGGATCAGATCACATTTCATGGCGAATTATTGCAGAAAACAAGTTAATTCCAAGGGGAACACAGACACACACGCGCGCGCACACACACTCACACATTTGTTTTACAGTACTGTGAGGGGACTTTAAATGACCCCTGATGTTTCACTTTTGACTTTGTGAAAGAGATTGAGGACACAGAGTCCTTGAACTCCTCCTCTGCAGCCTTGCACTCTGTAATGAACACAGGAATGCTCAATATAGAGCACTCTGTATTCATCCACAAACAGGAGGCATAGTAAACACATGACTGATGTTTAATAAATGTAAATATGCTGTGCTATTATATTATATAAACTTGTATCATGAAATATAACAAATGAAAATGTGTATCATATATAAATAATACATAACACATGATTCAAATAATAAAGTGGAATACATCATTATTCATACATAATAATCATTTATTCCACTTTATGATTTGAATCATGTTATGTATATTTATATGTGATACACAGTTTTGTTTGTTATTTCATGATTCATAAGTTCATAAGATATATAATTTAATAGCGCAGCATATTTACATGTAATGATTTTGGGGTGACTTATTCACTTTTCTACTTGCAGCTTGGGTTGCAGTCACTTTACATATCACATGACTGATGTTTACTATGTCTTCCAATATGAATGAACAGAGTACAAAAAATAAACCTCCGACATGCCTGCTAGCAGCTCAGTTTACATTCCAGCACAGACAATGTGGAAAAGCTCATGGTAACTGAATGACACATTTTTGCAGTCAGTTGAGGAGAGGAATTCTGATTGGTTGGCATAAGTTGCTGTCCTTTGTATATAGGCATAACGGTTTGCAGAGCGCTGAATTTGCAAATGTGCGTTTGACATCATTTATCTTATTCCAAAAACTCCTTTGTTAGGTAAAATATATCAGGTAAAAACATTTGAATGGTCCTAAGAAATTATTATTATAGTTACTAGATATGAAAAGTGATTTCTTGCAGCCTACAGTTGTGCATTTATAGTTACAAAAAAACAAAAAAGCCTGGTGATGGCACCTCAATTTCTAGGTGAATGCATATAACCATATACAATCCTGTGGTCAAAAACTTCTGGTGAGTGGCCATCCACCTTTTTAGCACTCGTGGTGAAGCACTCTTGCTGAATATACACCGCATCTGAAGCATTTGTTATATTTCATGTTGGTGTTGGGACTGTCACTATGGACTATTGACTGATTTTTTACATGTTTTTCCCATATTTGCAATTGCAATTATCTGTTTAATATGACATATTGCATGAGAGTATATAGCGCCATCACCTTTACACTTTTTTGTTTGCTGTGCATGTATTGTATTTCTTCCTCTCATAATTTCACTTTTATTTTTAGGTATGAATGATGAAAGCATACCAAATGATAGTTTTGTATTATCATCTGACAACGTGTCAAATGAAGCTGAAGATTTCCTCAGCAGTTGGACAATGACCACATTTATACCTTCAGTTTTTACCACTGTAGTAATTATCTCCCTTCCTCTGAATGTGTTGGCAGTCATCATTTTCCTTTTCAAATTCAAAGTCAAAACGCCGGCGTTGGTCTATATGCTGAACTTGGCCACTGCTGATGTGCTCTATGTCAGCATGCTGCCATTCAGTATTCTTTATCGGTTCTCTGGAGATAATTGGACTCTTGGAGAAGAAATGTGCCGCTTTTTCATCGCAGCATTATATTGCAACATGTACTGCTCCATCCTGCTCATGACAAGTGTCAGCGTAGACAGATTCCTAGCTATCATCTATCCAATGGAGTCGCTTTTATGGCGCACAAAGAAAAGAGCTTGGCTGGTCTGTATCTTTATCTGGATGGTGTCCATAGCTGGCACTGTACCACTTCTGACAAGTGAACTGACACAATACGTTGACTCCCTCGGTATCGTCACCTGCTATGATGTGCTGGATATAGCAAATGTTCAAAATTTTTTCATTTACTATTTCACCCCTTACATCACTCTTTTCTTTTTCGTGCCTTTACTGATTACAACCTTCTGTTACATTAGAGTCATCCAAAATCTGAGCTCTCCAAAAACTGAGAGCTCGTTTAAAAGGTCCCGATCTGTCTTCCTTAGTTTGATTGTACTTTGTGAATTTGTTGTTTGTTTTGGCCCAACCAATGTCATATTTTTAATTTATTATTTGCAGTTTTTTAGAACAGTCAATGATTCCCTGTATTCTGCCTACATCTTATGTGCCAGTGTCAGTAGTATCAGTTGCTGTCTTGACCCTATTATCTATTACTATGCATCTCCAGAAACTACAAAATATCTGTACAACTTACTTTCCTGTACCAAAATTCACTCATTGGCTGACACTTGACACTGATACTGTGTATACAGAATATAAGGAAAAGATTCGGAAAGAAAGAATTTTGATATTTGCAATTACTAAATAAAAGTATTTTTTTGTTATATTTAAAATGGAATTTCAGTTATGTTTATTTACTTATACGGCTAAAACTAGTCCAAGTTTTGGGGTGCTATTGAGACCAACGGTTAGTATGCCCCCTCTCCCCCATGATAAATAGAATTGCTAAGGCCAAACCTTTACATATGGAAACTTTTTTGTTTTCTCAATTTAAAAGAGAAGTATGGCTAAAGCTTTTTTGGTCATACAGTGGGGAAGATAATTATTTGATCCCTGCAGATTTTGTAAGTTTGCCCACTTACAAAGAAATGAAGGGTCTATATTTTTGTATCATAGGTGTATTTTAAATAATAGAGACAGAATGTCAACCAAGAAATCCAGAAAAAAACACATTGAGCTGCAGTTCAGTGATTAAAATAAGTATTTGATCCCATACCAACCAACAATAATTCTCGTTATGTGTATAAAAGACACCTGTCAACAGAATCTCTTTCTTCCATTCAAACCTCACCATCATGGGCAAGGCCACAGAGCTGTCAAAGGATGTCAGGGCCAGGAATGTAGACCTGCACAAGGCTGGACAACAAGACCATCAGCAAGAAACTTGGTGAGAAAGAGACAATTATTGGACTGATTATTCGCAAATGGAAGAAATACAAAATAACCATCAGTCGCCCTCGGTCTGGAGATCCATGCTAGATTTTGCCTCATGGGGTAAGGATGATCATGAGAAAAGTGAGGGGTCAGCCCAGAACTACACGGGAAGAGCTTGTGAATGAAGGCAGTTGGGACCACAGTCACCAAACAAACCTTTGGTAACACAATACACCGCCATGGATTGAAATTGCACAATGCCTGCAAGGTCCCCCTACTCAAAATGGAACTGAAGTTTGCCAATGAACAGCTAAATGATTCACAGAAGGAGTGGAAGAAAGTGCTGTTTTTAAAAAAAAAAAATTACAGTGTAAAAATAAAAAATAAAAAGTAAAATAAATAATTAAGGAAAAAAAAATTAAAGTACACCGTCCTTGCGAGCTCGTAGTAGCGAACTCATACGTAAGTGCCGCCCACATATGAGAACGGTGTGCAAACCACACATGTGAGGTATCGCCACGATCGTTAGAGCGAGAGCAACAATTCTAGCACTAGAGCTCCTCTGTAACTCAAAAATGCTAACCTGCAGAATTTTTTAAACGTTGCCAATGGAGAATTTTATGTTGCAATGTTTGTCACCATTCTGCGAACGGACGCAATTTTGAAGCATGACATGTTGGGTATCATTTTACTCGGCGTAACATTATCTTTCACAATATGGAAAAAAATTGGCCTAACTTGTCTTATTTTTTAATTCACAAAACTAAATTTTTAAAAAAAAAATCACGCTTGTAAGACCGCTGCGCAAATACGGTGTGACATAAAGTTTTGCAATGGCCACCATTTTATTCTCTAGGGTGTTAGAAAAAAATATATACAATGTTTGGGGGTTCTTAGAAATTTTATAGCAAAAAAACATGATTTTACCTCGTAACCACCGAACCCAAAAAACAGGCTTGGTCTTAAAGTGGTTAAAATACACCTATGATAAAAATTATGCACCCTTAATTTCTTTGTAAGTGCAAACTTATAAAAAGTGCAAACTAATAAAATCAACAGGGGATCAAATAATTATTTTCCCACTGTACTTCTCTATTGGGTCACAGAGAGCACTTGTGCTCTCCTGTGACCCAGAGTCAGCTAATAGCAGGCTACAGTCCGCTGTCAGCTGACATGACACAGCTTCTTCAGGCTCTGGAAGGATCCGGACCATACTGTCGAGATCCACATAGCCGTCTAATTGACAGCTGGCTCCAGCTCTCGGTGCTTGACTGAAAGCTGGAGTCAGCTGTGTCCACCCCTTTACCAGCCTAGCACTCCAATGAGCATGGAGGGGCAGAGCGGAGATTAGTGACTGATAGTGACTGCTCTGTGCCGAGAGCTGACTGAGAACTGAGCGATCAGTGATCATGTGATCGCTCAGTTCTTGGTCTTGGAGGTGGCGGGGGACAGCTGCAGCATCGCACCAATCCTGCAGCATGGAGGTGAGTATGTATGTTTTAAATAAATGTAGATATTTGGTCATGTGGATTTCTGCTACTTTTGTCTCATGTGGACTTTATATGCACAGTTTAAAGTTTAATTTTATTTCGCACGTATTGAAATGATGTCATTTGTTGCATTTGCAAAAGAAAGAAGTGCACTGAAGATTTGACAACGTGAATATTTGATCACTTGGACATCTGTTACTCTTTTCTTATGTGGATTTTATATGCACAGTGTAAATTTCATTTCTCACACATTGTATATATGTTAATGGTGTTATTTGTTTCTTTTGCATAAGAAATGCCTTGAAGATCTGGCCACATGGATATGTTACTCTTTTTTATGTGGACTTTGTATGCACAGATTGAATTTTTATTTTCTTTATCGCACATTGTATATCTTACTGATATTATTTGTTGTATTTGCATTTTCTAATTTTTGGATATAATTCTAGCACTGCACTTTCTACAATTATGATTTTATATCTTGTATCAAGATAGAGTGTTAGCAGGTTCACCTTCATATGATTTAATATTTTCTCCTAAGCATGGATTCTTTTTATGTATGTTTAATACGGCCTAGACTTCATCTTTACTGAATAAACAGAGATTTCCTGTTTACTGAACACCATTGTTTCTTTATTTATGTCTGCATGCCTAGTATTTTCATCATGCAGATCTTTATACTGTACATGAACTGTGCCCATTTTATATCACACAATTGTCTCATTTAATATTGACTTTTGTCTCCACTACTGTATGTTGAAGACGTGTATAATAGATCATGCCAATATAGTTTCTAAAATTGAATATAAAACCAACGTTTTTTTGTTGTTGCTGTCTGTGTATCCCCTCTTTAATTATTCTGGTGACCATAGTCCAGAAAGTGATGAGAAATTCAAAATCTATTCAGGTTTGTGAAAATGTGGGCTTTTTTTAGGATAGAAGGGTATATATTTGCTTTGGGATAGGCTTTAAAAATCAAATTTTGATATTGCAAGCTTTCTTTGCATTTGGCAATCCTAAAGTGGTTATTAAGTCACATAACCCTATTACTTGAACCCTCCCTGTTTTATGAAGATCTAAAATACTGTCTGTCAGTTTTTTAAAATTATAATCCCAAATACCTTTTCTCACCCCGCCGCTATGCAGTCACATGATCTCTCTCCGCTCTCCTTCCCCAATCTAAGGAGAGGAGTGAGGGGAGCTGAGATTCCCCTCTGACATGAGCCAGCAAGCAGAGGGAGGTCACGCGATTGCAGTGCGGCACTGTGAAAGGAGGTATTCAGGATTATAATTTTAAAAAAAACTGACACACAGTACTTTAAATCTTCATCAAACAGAGAGGATACCAGTAATGAGATCATGTATTGCAGCGAAAATAGTCACAGAAAGAGAGGGAAGGGGCGAGGAGGAGATCGGCTCTCACTACACAGACTGAACAATCAGAGAGGGTGGTGGAGAGGGAGAGA
>BLSH010023839.1:192062-203019 GCA_018402905.1 Glandirana rugosa
TATTTGATCACGTATCGTCTTCTATAAGTGTATATAAATAATCCAGTTTCATTTCTTCTAACTTACACCTCCCTGCCTCGATCAAGGTTTCACGTTTAAATGATATACATACGATGGGTCCCTTATTTATTCTTTTCCTTGTATTTACTTCTTTGTGTTCTTTATTGTACAAAACACAAAATCACTAACCCAAATGTATAGTAAATCCAACAATATTACGTATAATCACGTCTGGTTGGAATAGGAATATCACGTGAGTCGAAATCTCCCATAACTACAAGAGGGGGTTCCGAGACCGTTCCGTATGTGAGTGGACGGGAGTTCTATAAAAAACTTGACAGAGGGTTCAACCCTTCCCTACTTAAGAAAAAAAAATTCTAGCAATATAAGCGATATATCTTGAGGGCAGGTGAGTGTATGCCTTGCCAGAGCCTTGGGGGAGAACATCAATACCCTCTAAAGCTGAGTGCACTATAAGGATAAGGTTGGTCTGCACTAATATGCATTATAACAACCTAAATGATATGTAAACCCAATCACTAAAACACAAAACATGTTATTTCTTGTGTTTCTTCATTTATGTTCCTTTTCTTATTTATTCCCTGGGTAGCATACATATAGTAAATTTGCACTTTGGAACTAGCTCCGTCCCTCCACATTCAATCTTCTTTACTTTGACCTAATAAATATATGTGAATATCTTCTGCTATGCACTAGTTTATGCTAACACTCCCATGGTTAGAATAGTGCTAGAATATTGGATCTGCAATGTTCTACTTGGTTATATAGCAAAACAGACCAGAGCCACTGGTTATATGGTTCTTATTATAATTGCTCTATGGACCTTGAGTTGGCATTGTACGCCAATATCTCTTGTTGTATTGCCTTCCTTTGTTTTGCAAGCTTTACCTTCCCTCTGGGTATTCTACAAATCCCAGCATACCATAACTAAATGAAAAACATACCAGACTTACCGTAACATTAACTTTTATGTCTAGGCACCTGATTTTATATAATGTAACAACAATTCCTGGCAGCATCTTTTCTCAGAAACTTTGTTTCCACAAGCGGAGACATAAGAAGAGCTTTCTGCTATTTAACATAGAAGGGATGGGAGGGTCAGGAAGCACTCCCTATACTGTGCACAGCATACTTTCTCATTATGGCACACATTCCTCTGGGTATGCTTTCCTCCAGCAATGAGTGGTTAACGATTAACGATATCAGTATTTAAAAAAAAAAATGATTGCATTTTTTTTCCCAATGTAGAAAACTGACAACATTGGCAATGAAATCAGCATGAAATTTTGGCGAGCTCAGTTTCTCATTTGCAAGTAAAGTGATGTGTGAGTGAGTGTGAATGCTTCATTATTTTTTTTTCTTTAACATAACAAGCGTGTTAAAATACAAATACAATACCAGTGTGTGGCGCCCTAAAATTGTAAAAAAATGTGGCTGCCCCCTTTATTGGTGAACTAAACACCTTAATTATGCAAAATAAAAAATGTAAAGATGGCGCTCACATACATAAATAAAATGTAAAAAACAGCACCCAACAATAAACAAATAATAGAAGATGATGCTCACATACATGCCCTGAATAACATAAATGAAAGGGCAATGTGGTTAAACAAACCAGTGCCTTGAAAAAGTATTCATACCCCTTGAAATGTATCACATTTTGTCATGTTACAACCAAAAACGTAAATGTATTTTATTGGGATTTTATGTGATAGACCAACACAAAGTGGCACATAGTTATGAAGTGGAAGGAAAATGACAAATGGTTTTCCAATTTTTTTCCACATATATATGTGAAAAGTGTGGGGGGCATTTGTATTCAGCCCCCTTTATTCTAATACCCCTAACTAAAATCTTGTGGAACCAATTGCCTTCAGAAGTCACCTAATTAGTAAATAGAGTCCACCTGTAATTTAATCTCAGAATAAATACAGCTGTTCTGTGAAGCCCTCAGAGGTTTGTTAGAGAACCTTGGTGAACAAACAGCATCATTAAGGCCAAGGAACACACCAGACAGGTCAGGGATAAAGTTGTGGAGAAGGTAAAAGCAGGGTTAGGTTATAAAAAAATATCCAAAGATTTGAACATCTCACTGGGCTCTGTTCAATCCATCATCCGAAAATGGAAAGAGTGTGGCACAACTGCAAACCTACCAAGACATGGCCGTCCACCTAAACTGACAGGCCGGGCAAGGAGAGCATTAATCAGAGAAGTAGCCAAGAAGCTCATGGTAACGCTGGAGGAGTTTCAGAGATCCACAGTTAAGGTGGGAGAATCTGTCCACAGGACGACAATAAGTCATGCTCTCCACAAATCTGACCTTTATGGAAGAGTGGCAAGAAGAAAGCCATTGTTGAAAGAAAGCCATAGGAAGTGCCATTTTGCGAGAAGCCATGTGGGGGACACGGCAAACATGTGTAAGATGAGACCAAAATTTAACTTTTTGGCCTAAAAGCAAAACACTATGCATGGTGGAAAACTAACACTGCACATCACCCTGAACACACCATCCCACTGTGAAACATGGTGGTGGCAGCATCATATTGTCGGGATGCTTTTCTTCAGCAGGGACAGGGAAGCTGGTCAGAGTTGATGGGAAGATGGATGGAGCCAAATACAGGGCAATCTTAGAGGAAAACCTGTCTTCAAAAAACTTGAGACTGGGGCAGAGGTTCACCTTCCAGCAGGCCAATGACCCTAAACATACAGCCAGAGCTACAATAGAATGGTTTAGATAAAATCATATTCATGTGTTAGAATGGCCCAGTCAAAGACCAGAACTAAATCCAGAATCTGTGGCAAGACTTGAAAATTGCTGTTCACAGACGCTCTCCGTACAATCTGAAAGAGCTTAAGCTATTTTGCAAAGAAGAATGGGCAAAATGTCACTCTCTAGCTGTGCAAAGCTGGTAGAAACATCCCCAAAAAGACTTGCAGCTGTAATTGCAATGAAAGGTGGTTCTACAGTATTGACTCGGGGGGGGGGGGGGGGGCTGAATACAAATGCACGCCACACTTTTCACATATTTATTTGTTAAAAATTTGGAAAACCTACCAGACCCTTATCCGAGGCTGCGTGCTTGGATAAGGGTCTGGTATGGATTTAGGTTTTTCGGCGTGAGGATTCCCCTTAAAATTCATACCAGACCTTAGGATCTGGTGCCTCTTGGGGGGGAACCCTACGCAACTTTTCTTTTTTCATATTTTGCCTCAGCACACAAGTTGCACCGCAAGTTGGATCATCATGATACGACTTCTAGTGCGACTCCTATTCAAATCAATGGGCTCCCACAGGGAATCATTGATTTTGAATAGAGACAGAGAAATGCCGCTGAAATCTGGCACTGAAAAACGTGCATTGACGTCAATGCAAAACGCTGATAAAATCGCGTACTTAACGTGGCTTTTTTCCTGGCGTCGATACTAGCTTTACAGAATGCTCATGTGTATGAGGCCTAAAAAGGAACATAGTGTAGTATTTTATTGTATTTTTTATTGTATTTATTGTATTGTATATGTAATTGGTGTTAAAAACATAACAAATAGGAATTGCACTCACATGTATTAGTGGCCATGTACCGGCACTAGTGTGTACAGCTTGTGCAGATATCAAATAGTTTCTCCAGGGCTGGTGTGCGGTCCAAGCCTCGTTCTGACTAACCAGCCCAGAAATGATGTCACGCGGGACCTGCAGGTAACGGATCCCAACTCCGACATACTTTTCACCTTTATGGCTCTTCAGGAAGTGACTTCATCATCCACTATTATTTGTTGGAACGTAACAAATTAATAATAATAAATAACTAATTATTATTTATTATTAATTTGTTCCGTTTCATTTGTTTATATGCTGCATTAGTTATTTTGGATAATTTGTGACTTTGGATAAATTCGTATTCTTTACGCTCACTAACAGTCAAATTTGAAAGGAAATTCCAATACCTATAATTTAATAGTTATTATTAGTTAGTTATTATTTCAAATTTTTGTTCTTTTGTTCTATTGAATTTTTGGATTTTCTTTCTTATTTTCAGATTTCCGAATTTTAAAAGTTACGAATTTCTGAAAAAAAAACCCCAAAACGAATGAAATGAAAACGAACAAATGTTTCGGCAGTGCACGTCTAGTGTTTTTCACATTTTATTAATGTATGTAAGCGTTAGACTTGTGCACGGCCGACAAATTAGTTTATTTTCATTTTCGTTCCGTTTGTTTTTTTATTTTTCTTAGAAATTCGGGAATTGGGAATTCGGAAATTCAGGAATTTGAAAAATCCGGAAATTCGAAAATTCTGAAATTGGAGATTTGGAAATTCGGGATTCGAAAATGTCGAAATTGGAAAAGTTGGAAGTCCGGAAATTTGGAAATCTGGGTGTAAAAAAAACCTAAAATTTGGAAATTTGGAAAATCCAAATGTCGGAAATTTGAAGTAATAGCTAACTAATAAATAACTATTGGGGGGGGGGCGGAGCCGACTTCTGGGATGTAAGTAGCATCTCCTTGGAGCTCCAGGCCGCAGCACCATCCTTCAACATCCTGTTGAAGCTGCACCTGCATTAATCCTGCTCCTTCCACCACGAACAGCCGCCCGAACAAGCGGAGCACATGGCCATGGTGAAATATGGGCCGCCTCCGTCGGCCGCAGAAAGACTCTCCAAGTTTGCTCGTGGAGGGTCCCAAGATGGCGCCCACACCACGAGCGAGCCGCCAGCATCACATTCAGCTGCTGATCCACCATGGCCGGAGGGGGAGGCAGACTGGGCAACAAGCCCAGATCCGATGAATACTCAGATGCCCTCAAATACTGGACAATGTCAAATCGTGTCATGCATCCCTCTCCTGCCAAATTGAGACCCTCCGGGTGGACTTCGCCATATTGAAAGATGATGTCCACAAGGTAAAAAACAGGGTATCCAATGCGGAGCAGAGAATAAGCACACTGGAGGACAATCTCACCCCCCTCATGGTCACTGTTAGAGATGAGGAGGCGGACTACAGGTCCCAGGCAGCCAAGCTCGGGGTCATGGAAGTTCCTGGGGTTCCCGGAGGGTTCGTAGGGGAAAAATTCGGAGGCGTTCCTGACCACATGGCTCAAACAATCTTTTATGGACGATTCTTTCTCCCATCTATTTGCTATAGAAAGAGCCCACAGGATCCCTTTGAGGGCTCCCCCTCCGGGTTGGTTCCCAAGACCCATGATTGCAGGCTTTCCTTATTTTTAAGACAAGGAAACTATCCTTAGACGTGCCCGGAACATACCTAACCTGATTTACTATAACAATCAGATTTCTATTTTCCCGGATTATTCCGCTGCCACAAAAAAACAGCGTGCAGCATTTCAGAGTGTGAAGTTACATCTGCAGGAGCGCAGTTTGCCCTATAGCATGCTCTACCCTGCAAAACTTTGTGTGGTACACCAGGTAAAAATGCAATTCTTTACCTCACCAAAGGAGGCTGGAATCCCTGGGCAGCATTCTACTGTGATCTTGTTTCCCAGGTTGTCGCCAGCCATTGCTACGGGGATGGCATTGCTCCTTTTCTAGCAGTATGGAGGGGCCTACGGCTCCTTACTGAACTTTATTTGCAGCGGATGCTCAAAATAGTTTCATTATGCTGTGCCTGAAAAACTGTTTGAATCCGTTCTAGTTACACACCCTCTTCTTTGTCTCCGGCTGGATAAAGAAGGAATCCCCCTCTAGGGTGTAGAGGTTTTGGTTTTTGTTCTAGAGACAAAGTCTATAAAATGTTTAGGACTGTAGACAGGGTGGGGGGTGTTGGGAATGGGACTCTCAAGTTGTTAACCTGGGAAGGGGTGGGGGACGGTTGGAATTTGATCCCTAGTTTTGGATCTACTATACCTGATTGGAACTTTTCTTTTCTTTTGTCATGTCAAACACTATTATCAATGCAACACGATGTCTACTATTTGCGGCAGTTGGTGTATAACTACTGCACAGTTGCCTACACAGCTAATACTATAAGTTTCACTATGGTTCTCATATCACTGTGTTGTGGCTGCCCCCCGGTGGTCAATGCGAAATTAAGTCTTTCCACTAAACATGGCTGCTCACATACAAAAAATTAATATATTGTCATGGAATGTGAGAGGCCTGAACTCTAAAATTAAGACAGCCCTAGTGTTCAATTATATACAAAAGCGCAAACCGCAGATAATGTTTCTACAAGAAATACACCTGTTAGGCTCTAAAATTATGGCCCTTAAACGAGCGGGCATTGGCCATGCCTACCACTCGGTGTATTCTAATTATACCAGAGGAGTTTCGGTGCTGGTAGCCAAATCACTTCTGTGCACTCCCAAAACTATCACCACCGACCCGTTTGGTAGATTTGTAATACTGGTCCTTCTCTTGAATAATCAACCATATACCTTTGTGTCGGTGTACGTTCCACCCCCGTTTGCATTGGCCACTTGGGAGGACATAATGTCCAGAATTTTTCAGGTGGCAGAGGGACCTATCATTCTAGCTGGGGATTTTAATACCGTTTTGTCCCCGGACAAAGATAGATTACATGCCAAAAATGTTTGCAGCTCCCCACTAGCGACCTATATGAACCAATATGACTTGGTGGAAGCTTGGAGATGGAAACACCTTGATTCTCTGGCATATTCATGCTACTCTGCCACTTATAACACCCTGTCGAGACTTGACATGTGTTTTGTGACCAAAGACACTCTCCCGAGAGTGTCGGATGTCCAATATCTCCCGAGGGCGATATTGGACCACTCTCCGCTGATGCTGACTCTCGATATTGGGTATCTTCGGGGTTATAATTTGTGGAGACTGAGTCCATTGTGGCTAAAGGAGGAATATTTTGAGAGGGCTGTAGCGAGGGCCATAGGTGATTTCTGGCGGAATAATCAAGATGAAGTCCCTGTAGGCAGTAAATGGGATGCTTTTAAAGCGACCCTCAGATGCTCTACTGCGAATATTATTAAGCAACTTCGGAAGGACAGAGAATGGAAAATTAAGGACTGTGAGAGGGCTGCCACCAATGGAATACATTAGGAATCCCTCCTCCCCTAATCTCAAACTGTGGAGAGAATGTGCCAGACAACTGGACCTGGTGTTGATTGAAAAAACCCCCAAAAAATTGCTATATCAAACACAAAGTATATTCGAATTTGGTAGCAAAAATAGTAAACTTCTCGCCTACCTGGCCCATTCCTAATATACTTCTACCTCTATCCCTCTGTCATGTACCTGGTGATGGAGTCTGATTGTGCAGAGGGCAACCTCTCTTACGACCCTGGTTCGGGAACCCCTGGTAGAGCAGACAGGAGATTCCGGAGCACAGGGGGGCACGAGGGCTGGTGCGGATGCCGGTGGTGTTGTGAGGATCCTCCAGGAGCTCGTGCAGACAGAAGAGTGGTGATGCAGGCCGGGTCGTTAACAGGCTGGCAGGTGCGGTGCAAGGGAGCAGGCAAACGGGTCGTCAGGTGCAGGCAGGGTCGTTAACAGGCTGGCTGGTGCGGTACAAGGGAGCAGGCAAATGGGTCGTCAGGTGCAGGCAGGGTCGTTAACAGGCTGGCTGGTGCGGTACAAGGGGGTTCAGGCAGAAGCGTGGTCGTAAACAGGCAGAGGGTCGGTACAGGCAGAGTTCAATCAAGGTCGGGCAAGTCGGGTCACAGAAACAGCAAGTCTTTAGCAAACAGGTCACGGGAACACACTGGAACGCTATAGAACGGACAGCATTTGCTACAGGAAGCAGGAAGTTTAAATAGAGCTGCTGTTCCAGGAAATAGAGGAAAGCACAACCAAATGCATTAACCCTTAGCACCGTCTTTTCCTAACACCCTCACATCTATGATGACCATCAGGTACTATGCAAGTTCCCAGAGGACATTGCCAAAGCCTTTCTTAGTTTCTATTCGGACCTATATTCGTCATCAGTACAATATAGGGCAGAGGAGGTAAAAGAGTACCTAGATCAAATCCCTCTTACTCCTCTCTCCAGAGAGGCCGCAGCGGAGTTAGATTTACCCATAACAACGCTGGAGATAGAGACAGCTATCCGAGCACTTGGCCCCAATAAAACCCCGGGCCTGGATAGATACCCAGTGGAGTGGTACTCCACCTACCTAGAATTTTTTGCCTCTAAATTGTTGGAGGTGTTCAATGACACTTTTGACAAGGGGAGGCTGTCTGACTCTCTTAGGGATGCCCTGATAGTTCTGATCCCCAAGCCACACAAGGACCATAACTTCTGCGAGTCGTATCATCCCATATCTTTGATAAATGCAGATGCTAAAGTGCTAGCCAAGCTTCTTGCTAAAAGGCTCAATAAGGTAATAACGTCTATCATCAACCCAGATTAAACCGGCTTCATTCCTATGAGATCGATTGCCATAAACTCACGTAGATTATTCACCATTCTTCAATCTGAGGGCCCTGATCCTAACACGCATATAGCGATATCCTTAGACACTCACAAAGCCTTTGACTACTTGGAGTGGAAATATCTCATATCGGTCCTTGGGCGGCTGGGGTTCGGATCTACAGTAGATTTATAACCTGGATCCAAATACTGTATGCGGCCCCTATGGCTCGCATAAAGGTTAATAATATCATCACTGAGGCATTTGAAATACATCGAGGAACAAGACAGGGGTCTCCCCTATCACCCCTATTGTTCGCAATAGCTATGGAACCACTTGCTGCTAAGGTCAGAGTGGATCACACAATAAGAGGTTGTAAAATTAACTATTTAGAGGAAAATACCTCATTATATGCGGGCAACATGCTGCTATATCTAGCAGATGATGAGTCACTTCATCAGGCCATGAAAGTGCTTGCCGGCTTTGGGGCTTACTCTGGTTTCAAGGTAAATTGGAGTAAATGCAATATTTTTCTGTTTCACCCCACTTTAACCCCCTCGGTCCAGGCCGAAGTTTTGATAAATGTTTTATTATTATATTGACCTTTGTAACGATGTGATTAGGCATAAGTAATTATCGGTAAAATGACATGAGAAATGCTTGATTTTATTGTACATTGTGCAAATATTTCAATAAAATTTACCCTTTAAAAAAATAAATAAATAACTATTAAATTATAGTTATTGGAATTTCCTTTCAAATTTGGCTGTTAGTGAACATAAATCCGAAATGTATCACTAACACCCAAATTTTCAATACCTATAATTTAATAGTTGGTGAAATTAGTTAAGTTATTATTAGTTAGTTATTATTTCCAATTTTGTAATTTTCTAATTTTGAATTTGCGGATTTCCGAATTTTGGACTTTTGGCTTTTCCGATTACCGAATTTCTGAATTACAGCATTTCGGATTACCAAATTTTGCGAATTTGAGAAAACGAAGATTCGGAAATTCAAAATTCGGAACTTCGGATTCGTCTGAACTCCCGAATTTCGAAAAATTTGTTATAAAAACAAATTCGGAATGAAATGAATTTCAGCAGGCTGTTTTAAAACTGATATGTTTGGGGGATAAACCCCACACTGCGCAGGAGCTGTAGACGGGCATTGAACAACAGACCAATGAGTGGTTGTTGCCACTGAGCCTCAAGCCTGGCCTGGTGGTGTGTGACAATGGCTGAAATCTCGTAGCGGCTCTGGGCCGATCCGGTTTGACGCACATCCCTTGCCTGGCGCATGTACTGAATTTGGTGTTACAGAATTTTTAAAAAAACGACCCGGATATGTCAGAGCTGCTGCATAAAGTGCGGGCCGTCTGTGCACACTTTCGGCGTTCTCACCCTGCTGCTGCTCGCCTGTCTGCGCTGCAGCGGAACTTCGGCCTTCCCGCTCACCGCCTCATATGCGACGTGCCCACAAGGTGGAACTCCACCTTGCACATGCTGGAGAGACTGTGCGAGCAGCAGCAGACAATAGCGGAGTTTCAGCTGCAGCACGCATGGGTCAGTCGCTCTGTGGAACAGCAACACTTCACCACCAACGAGTGGGCCTCCATGCGAGACCTGTGTAGCGTATTGCGGTGTTTTGACTACTCCACCAACATGGCCAGTGCCGATGACGCTGTTCTCAGCATTGCTATACCACTTCTATGTCTCCTTGAAAAAACACTTCGGGCCATGATGGAAGAGGATGTGGCACAGGAGGATGAGGAGGAGGAGGAGGAAGAGGAGTCATTCAGGCCAGTCATTCGCAAGTGGCTCGGAGGGTGGGTTCCTGCACCAGCATAGGCCAGGTCCAAAATATTCAAGCCAGGGCACAGTTCTGGAGGACGAGGAAGATGAGGAGGAGGAGGAGGAGGAATTGCAGCAGGGTGGCACCCAACGCAGCTCGTGGGCATCACTGGAGTGTGGCTGGGGGGATACAGAGGACACAGATGATATACCTCCCACAGAGGACAGCTTGTCTTTGCCTGTGGGCAGCCTGGCACACATGGCCGACTTCATGCTGCAGTGCCTGCGCAACGACAGCCGAGTTGCCGACATTGTAACTTCTTCTGATTACTGGGTGGCCACCCTGCTGGATCCCCGTTACAAGGACAACGTGCCGTCCTTAATTCCCTCACTGGAGCGTGAGAGGAAGATGCGCGACTACAAGCACACACTGGTAGAGGCGCTGCTGAGGGCATTCCCAAATGACACCGGGGGCTCAGCGGAAGCACAAGGCGAAGGCAGAGGAGGAGGAGGAGGAAGAGGCCACCAACGCAGCTGTGCCACAGCCAGCACCTCAGAAGGCAAGGTTAGCATGGCCGAAATGTGGCAAAGCTTTGTCAGCAACCCACCACAACAAACAGCACCACCAGCCGATAGAAAACGTCTTAGCAGGAGGCAGCATTTCAGCAACATGGTGCAAGAGTATGTGTGCACACGCCTACATGTACTGACTGATGGGTCTGCCCCATTTAACTTCTGGGTCTCCAAATTGGCCACATGGCCTGAGCTTGCCGTTTATGGAGGTGCTTGGAGGTGCTGGCCTGCCCTG
>BLSH010023839.1:260743-271234 GCA_018402905.1 Glandirana rugosa
CACAAACAAAAAATGTATGACAGTGGTCAGTCACAAGAACCAGTAGCGGTGTGGTCAATATAGTTTTATGTCTATATTACGCGACTGTGATGAAAACACGTGTGTCGTCCTCCTTCTGAGTGTAGAAAGACAGTGTGACCGTAATGGTGTGGTATTCCTTGAAACCTGAAAACAAATTCTAAGTCTGTGAAACAAAATATAATGAACCCCCACTGAAAATACACAGCTGCAATATACAAGGTGTGAATTCCTCACCAAAATCAAATCAAAATACAGATATAATGCACTTGTAAAATAAAAAATGAATCCCTATATATATCAAGGTATAAATATCACACTAAATGCATAAACACCTAGTATAGGTAACTGGATAAAAGTCACCCCCAAGTAATATAAAACAAAGTGTCTGAATCTTAAACAAAAGTCCAAAGTTCCTTATGGTGTGGTAATGCCAGTGTGACAGAAAGATGTGAGTCTTCCTCCTGCTGTGTGCACAAAAGTAGTGTCAGCGCATTATATCTGTATTTTGATATAACTGGTGTGGCGATGACCAAGAACACTGACTGGTGACAGTATGTAAAAAACAAACACAAAAAAAATTTTTTAATACATTTTTTTTCAATTAAAAAAAAAATAAAAAAAATATATATATATATATATATATGTAGCGCTTGCCCCCGTAGGACCGGCTGAGTTTTATGATATAATTTACTACTCTGACAGTACAACCCTTGCACGCTCGTATCTTCAGTTGTCTAGGGGTATATCGAAAGAAGTTGAACACCAATCACTTTTCTGATGCTTAAACAGGATAACGTTTATTCTTCACACAAGAACAAGGAGAGAGGGCTAGGGAGCTCAGGACACCCTTTCAGCGACAATCAAAAATATGAATAGGCAGGCAGACTCTCAGGCAAAAATACAGTGAGACAGCATAACAGGCCGCAGCCTCTTCTGAACACTCTGACACGTGGCTGTCTCACCTAGCAACCCCAAAAATGAACGTTACACTGGCGGATCTGTAGAACTTCCTCTTAGTTCTCTAGGCTTCAGTGGATCCCAATTTAGCAACAACAGAATGTACTCACAAACATGTAGAACTCTCTAACAGTTCTTTGGGCTTGTAGATCTCTCTCACAGTTCTTTGGGCTTGGGTGAATCCTGACTTAGAAATGAACAGAGTGCACTCACGGGTCCATGGAACTCTCTCAGTCCCCTTACTGAAGCAGATCCTGGGCAGGCGCACTGCAACACTTTACATCTTCCGGACAGGCATGGGTCTCCTGGCAGCCGGGACCCCTGGATAGACCTAAGGACTCAGGCCTAGCAGCCACGAGGTTTCTGTAACGCAGGCCCCTCCCAGCGAACTGGGAGAGCGGCTGGGGCCTACTCCAGCAGAGCTGGGCTGGACTCTCCCTTCCCCAGATGAGCTGGGCTGGATCCTCTCCCGATCACATGACTTCCTCCCAATATATGGTCTCCTCCCACCTACCCACAATGCACTTGCACCGAGTGGATTGGCTAGGAAAAGAATGAGATCACTCCAGAATGTTCTGGAATATTATGACTTATCACACCCATATCTTAGGCAGCAGTGCTACTGACATGGTGGAGAAGTACACTGAATGAAGGAAATCCGGTAATCAGGAACTACAAATCACAGCAAGACCAGTACTGTCTTGCAAATATATTTTGCCTGACAGCCTAACAAATTTAGCAACCCGCTACACTCACCCCCCTCCCAAATAGACTCCGTCCTCGGAGTCTGCGGTGGAAAAAGAAAAAAGCCTGCAGGGTGTCCTGGCTAAATTTGGACAGGGATGGGAACAGGGAAGGAAAACTTTTGGTACAAATACAGGTGGCATTTCCACCGAAATAGAAAAATACAAAATATCAAAACATGTCACCATTACTTGCAGTTTATACCTATCTATCTACCTAATAGAAAAACTGTTATCGATCAAAAATATACACCATTGTCTCTCTTTATCCAAGGAGGACTTAAACCTGAGTAGGCACTTCTGTACAACTTAAAATGAGGTTGGCCTCTCCTTAGCCAAGGAGGGCATGCAGACGCAGGAACATCTGTAAAGAATAAAAGAAGAGAAACAAACACAAAATATCCTATTACTAATCATTGTGCAATTTTGAAAAAGGTGGTCTCTCCTTAGCCAAGGAGGACTTAAAGGTCTCAGGAGCCCCTGAAAGACAAAAAGAAAATATACATCCTACCAGAATTCTAATATTCTATCACAGTCCACACTATCACTTACTAGCATACAAAATCTGAGTAATTAACAGTATGAACAATGCATTATCCCCTGGAGGATAACACTTTGTTCCAAAATGCTATATACACTAAGTACTACAAATGCGGTTCAACTTACTCAATTATCTATACCTAATCTATACAAAAAGATTACTTGAATTGTTGCAGTCCATGTAGTTAAAGAATCCGGTAGGTTGCCTCCAAGCACTAAGTACCTCCATACATGACTATCTAGCTAGGCTTTACACATTGTCCCCGTATTCTTGAAGATTAATGGGCAACTTCTCCAAGCAAAGTATCCAAAAGGATTGGAAAAGATGGCATCCTGTCTCTGTAACTCCAAAGTCCAGCAATGCGAACTATACACAAGCCAGAAGTGCAAAGACATGATGAAGGCACCAACTAAACAACAGCATATCTCTGACGTGTCCCAATATGACTTATTTCCTTTTCGTAACATGTCAGCTGTAGGGCACTTTAGGCTGCTGCTGGTCCAAGAAGGGTGAGCGAAGGACCTGTGTGTTTTCCTTTTCCTTTTTTTTTTTTTGTTTGCGACCCAGCAGAGCTTCAGAATGTCCAACTACAGAGTAAATCTTGTGAGGCACCTGAGGCAACTACTGGTGGAGAAGAGAGTGAAGAGACCCAATAGAAGTTCCAGAATGTCCATCACAGGCTCAAGACTTGATGCAAGGCACTATAGGCCACTAGTGGTGGAGAAGACTCTGGAGAGGCCCACAGTAGCTTCAGAATGTCCATTTGCAGTAACAGTTTGTGGCGACATACTAGTGCAAGGCACTTTAGGCAACTGCTGGTGAGGTTAATTCGAAACCGGACTACAATTCCCTGTATGCTCTGGAAGGAACCCAGCAGTGCTTCAGAATGTCCATTGCAATAGCACTCCTTCTGGCAAATATCAGAATAACATCACATAGTCACTTGGGATATCATCATTTCAAACATGTAGCAGAGCTTCAGCTTAGGGTAAATCCAATTCTTCAAACATCACAGCTTTAACAGAAAACAGGGCTGTGACAACCAACAAAATTCCAGACAGTACAGTACATGTACGCTTTTCGTCAACCGTTACTTCATCCAAACAGGTCCAGCGATTCTCCACTGGCAGCAAAAAGAAACCTTCAGATCAAACAGTACATTTTACATCACCAATAATACCTTGGGTCTGGCAGTTGAATGGACTCCCCTGATGGTCCCATGGTAGTAATGAACCTCCTCTGATCACTTTGCTTAGGCCGTCGGATCACTACACAATCAGAGAAGATGTGAAGGCCATAATCCCAGGTTTACAGGACATTACTGTATTTCTCCCTCATTCTAGGAGAAAGTTCCCGCAGATCACTTTCCACAGAGATATTCAAAAACTCTCTTATTGCGGCATCAATTCACTGAGGCCTTTTCACTTGTATTTCCTCCTCAATATCTTCAGGCACATACGGATACAAATAGCCATATTCCTTCGCTATTCGCTTCATCAACTTTGGCAGCACCCTAGGGTCCCCACAACCAGGCAGCACAGGCGTATTGGAAACACAGGTTACTGGAATGCCTGCAATAGTGGAGGGTCTTGGGGCCCTATCTGACATGACATATATAGCATTCCTGACAGTCTTCACATAATAGGGCAACCGCTTTTCTTCACTTGAAACTAGAGAGCCGGGTTCAGGTGAGGCATGAGACTCAAGGGTATCACAGTCCAATAATAACATGGGGACTTCCTCATCCACGGGATCAAACAAACATTCTAAATCACTATTCGCTAGCTTGCCCCATGACATGGTATCAGAGAACAGTTCATAAATCCTATCCTTCAGCAGGGAGCAGATTAGGCCTAGGCTTTACATCAGTGACTTCTACAAGCTCAGCCCCCTCGATAGCGACAGGTTTTACAGTCCCCACAGGAATATCAGAAACAGGCTTACCGGACTCAGATGACTTTCCAGCAGCTTCCATGAATAGGCATAGCAGGCGCCCTCGACCACGACCGCGAGAAGGCATGGAGACTGGCACTGTAGTGAGCGATGCAGCAGAGGTAGTAGTAGCGGGGAGCGGTAGTGAATTCACGGGAGGTGGTGGTAGCGACTTGTAACTTTCGTTGGCGGCAGGAACTAGCACTTCTGCCACATGGAGCGACTTAAAGCTTTGGGTGGTAGCAGGAACTGACACTTCTGCCACATGAATAGTTGAAGCGGTGGTGCTGTCAGAAGCATCTGACTCAGCCCATGTAGATACAGCAGCTGAAGCGGTAGTGGAAACAACAGTGGAAGCAATATTGGTGCTGCCCTCCGGTTCTGGAACAGCAATACATTTGGCCCAATCAACTTTGAGCTCCCGCGGCGGCATAGTTGGTGAGGCGACTTCCAGCAGGGTCTTGCCACAATTTGCACAGGCCATCCATGGCCGGATGCTGGTCACAAGTCCCGCACAGTTGGGGCACATTAGCCCAATGAACTCATAGCCACCTGTTGAATAAAGCGCCAGACTACCACGTGTAGTGAAGTGCACGCCAGTGTCAATAACTGCATCCCTGAACCCGATCGGTCCAGATCTGACACCTGGCGCAAGGAGTTTCCATCCAACACTTGAAAAATCAGGGTTCCGCCATCTCTGCTTGCTCTGACTCTTGGCACGTGTACCCCAAAAATGGCGACACGCTCTTCCGCGCGTCCTCCTTTGCAGAGCGGTGACTCCTCCCCCTGCCACAGGATTGGTCTGGTTGCTCAAAAAGAACTTCAGTGCCGCATTTCTTCATGAAGCAGCACGCCAAAAGAAAATGGAGTCTGCCTTAACCCCTTCAGCCCTGGCAAAAAGTGACAAAAAGGCCAGGCTGTCTCTCCTATGCAAAAAGACACAAAAATAGCACCGTTGACTGCAGAGTAGAGGGAATATAAATCCCGGATGAGCCCCCACATGTAGCGCTTACCCCCGTAGGACCGGCTGAGTTTGATGATATGATTTACTACTCTGACAGTACAACCCTTGCACGCTCGTATCTTCAGTTGTCTAGGGGTATATCGAAAGAAGTTGGACACCAATCACTTTTCTGATGCTTAAACAGGATAACGTTTATTCTTCACACAAGAGCAAGGAGAGAGGGGTAGGGAGCTCCGGACACCCAATCAAAAATATGAATAGACAGGCAGACTCTCAGGCAAAAATACAGTGAGACAGCATAACAGGCCGCAGCCTCTTCTGAACACTCTGACACGTGGCTGTCTCACCTAGCAACCCCAAAAACGAACGTTACACTGGCGGATCTGTAGAACTCCCTCTTAGTTCTCTAGGCTTCAGTGGATCCCAATTTAACAACAACAGAATGTACTCACAAACATGTAGAACTCTCTCACAGTTCTTTGGGCTTGTAGAACTCTCTCACAGTTCTTTGGGCTTGGGTGAATCCTGACTTAGAAATTAACAGAGTACACTCACGGGTTCATGGAACTCTCTCAGTCCCCTTACTGGAGCAGATTCTGGGCAGGCGCACTGCAACACTTTACATCTTCCGGACAGGCATGGGTCTCCTGGCAGCCGGGACCCCTGGATAGACCTAAGGACTCAGGCCTAGCAGCCACGAGGCTTCTGTAATGCAGGCCCCTCCCAGCGAACTGGGAGAGCAACTGGGGCCTACCCCAGCAGAGCTGGGCTGGACTCTCCCTTCCCCAGATGAGCTGGGCTGGATCCTCCCCCGATCACATGACTTCCTCCCAATATATGGTCTCCTCCCACCTACCCACAATGCACTTGCACCGAGTGGATTGGCTAGGAAAAGAATGAGATCACTCCAGAATGTTCTGGAATATTATGACTTATCACTCCCATATCTTAGGCAGCAGTGCCACCTACTGACATGGTGGAGAAGTACACTGAAAGAAGGAAATCCAGTAATCAGGAACTACAAATCACAGCAAGACCAGTACTGTCTTGCAAATATATTTTGCCTGACAGCCTAACAAATTTAGCAACCCGCTACATATATATATTTAAATTTTTGTTGCATGCTGTGACCAGAGCAATACAGAGTTACCATAGTAACACCGCACTACTCTGGAGAGTTGATCAGGATTTTTTTTTTCTTCTTTACATACATATTATTTTCACTGCTATAAACAAATATTTTTACTGAAAGACACTGTGTATTGTTGTAATTAGCTGTGATTGGTCGCACACCCCTTCCCAGGCAATAGTCGTCTGTGGACTAACGCCATTCCCTGGTCAGTGAAGGCCATTTACTTCAGGGTGTTGTGATAACACATTTTATCTGCATTGGCACCCTGCGGTGCCATTAAAGCAGAGTTCTACCATATTAAAAGTCAGCAGCTACAAAAAGTGTAGCTGCTGACCTTTAATAATCGGACACTCACCTGTCCCACTGTCCAGCGATGCAGCCGCCCGCAGCGCCACTCTTCTCCCCCTCCTCCTCTATGGCGCCAACATCACAGGTGTGGGCACCTGGCTTTGGCTACAAAGCTGGGTGCACACTGCGCATGCGTGAGTCACACTGCGAATGGCCGGCATATCTTCTGGGACCTGTGACGTGCCCCTGAAGATGGAGGGGTTAACTTCCTTCTGGTTCCGCGGCACCAGGAGAGGAAGTAAACCTGAGACCCTGTGAAAATAGGGTCCCCCGCCAAAAAAATGACATGATAATTGTGGCATGTCAGGGGGTCACCTTCCCTTAAAACGGAAGTTCCACTTTTGGGTGGAACTCTGCTTTAATTATGATTGGCACTGCAATTCACAAACCCAATGCAACTAGGCCCATGTGTGATTTTTTGTTGTCCAATGTGTTGCACTGCCAGTCTCAACATAGTTAATGTTAACATGCGCTAAATATACCTCAATGGATTACCCTGGTCTGAATGGGCAATAAGGGTCCCCCACCCTCCTTCCAAGGCATTGCTGGTAAATAGATTGGCACCACTCTCTGCCTTCCCAAGTATTGGTGGTCAGTAAAGGTCCCCATCCACTTTAAAAGCATTGGTCAGTGGTGGTTTACCCTCTTCTTGCTATTGAAAAGCATTAGTGGTCAGTGTTGGTTCCCCACCAAAAGCATTGGTGGTCAGTTGTGTTTCCCCCTTGGAAAGCATTGGTGGTCAGTGGTGTTCCTCCATGAAAAGCATTGGTGGGCAGTGTTGCCACCCCCCACATTGAAGAGAATTGGTGGCCAGTGTGGTCGTCACGCCCACCCCCATAAAAATCATTGCTCATCCGTGGTTCCCCCCCTCCAAAGCCTTGATAGTTGGTGGTATTTCTCCCCCTTCCAACAAAGAACATGGTGGTCATTAGTGTTTCTCCCCCTTCCTCTCAGAAAAGCATTGGTGGTTGTGAAGTCTGCACCAACGACATACATAAACATTAGCTATTTGCTTTAAAGTGGTTGTAAAGGCAAAATATTTGTTTTACCTTCATGCATTTTATGTATAAAGGCAAAAAAACCTCCTGTGTGCAGAAGTGAGAGCCATTGGTTAGTGGGCATTAGGGAGGAGGGAGGGAGTGGGCTGCTGTCATTTACCACTGTGTACACACCTGCATGTGTGACTCAATAGTCACACGGGCTGTTCAGATGTGATAAGGAGGAAAGGCTTAGCACAGAAACTCACTGAGAATTGAGCATGTGCAGAGTTGCCACCACAGCTGCAAAATCCCTAGCTGAATTATGGACATGAACAGAAGGTGGAGATAGGGAGCAGCAGGATCAACCAGTTTTTTTGTAGAATACAGAATATGAATCTCATAGTGACTGAGTGAGTATGAACAGCATGCAATACACCATTTATTGATAGTTTTTTTTTATGATGTGGGTTTAGTGACACCGTAAGTGGTTCTAAAGTCAAATAATTTTTAACAGTCTAGCATTGTATGCATTAAGATTAGAATTAACCCCCTATCTTTTCATCCCCACTCTGTCTCTAAACAATTTCTTGGCTTGTCTCATCACTCCAGCATTATCCAGGCTGCAATACTTCTTCTCCTCTTCCTGGTCTTACAGGATGCAGCAGGAGCTGTAAGCAAAAAGTGGGGGTGTGGCTTATTGGGCGCTATGTGCGTTTATCGATGCACACAGCCCGGGTCAGGAGTGTGCCCACATGGGTGCCCCCATAGCAAGTGGCTTGTTAAGAGGAAATTCGGGGGAGGAAGGAGTGGACAGTGCCGGCACGAGACCACCAAAGAGTAGGTAAGAGACTGCGCTATGCAATTCCCTTGCACAGAGCAGGTAAGCATTAACATCTTTTTTATTTTAACCACTTACCAACCGAGGCCCTTTTTTACATTTGTTGGTTACAAGTTAAAAACAGTTTTTTTTTGCTAGAAAATTACTTAGAACCCCCAAACATTATATTTTTTATTTTCAAACACCCTAGAGAATAAAATGGTGATCGTTGCAAAGTTAGTCCAATTTTTTTGTATATTGTGAAAGAGGATGGTACACCGAGTAAAAAGATACCATACATGTTACGGTTGAAAATTGCGCGCACTCGCGGAATGGCGACAAAGTCTGGTACTTAAAAATCTCCATAGGCGACGCTTTAAACATTTTTAACGGTAACCAGATTAGAGGTGCAGAGGGGCTATTTTACTAGAATTATTGCTTACACTCTGGCAATTGCTGCGATACCTCACATGTGTGGTTTGAAAACCGTTTTCATGTGCGGGTGTGACTTATGTATGCGTTTTTTTGCTGCACGAGCTCGCGGGGACGGTGACGCTTTACATTTTTTTTTTTATTTATTTATTTATTTTTAACACTGTTCCTTTAAAAAATGAAAATTCTGATCACTTTTATTGCTATCCCAAGAAATGTAAACATCCCTTGTGATAGTAATATATGATCAGACCCCCCATCCCTCCTTTTCACTTCTCAGTGGTCAGATCACCAAAAGCGGCAATTCTGAATACTGAATTTTTTTTAAAACTGGTGCCGTTTGCTGCCGAGTAAACCGGAAGTGGCGTTATGGCGTGGCTTTCCGGAATTTGCCGAAGGAGACCTGATCGGAGCCAATTCCGGCTTCCTTCAGGTCTTCTCTGAGCCGGGGGTTCATCCGTTCGCGCCATTGCGAACATTATGAGGCGTTCATGGGAAATTTGCATGGCCCGTAATGCATTCCAATGGCGGCGGAATGCCGCCCGCTGATTGGCTAAAGCATGCACATGACCTGCATGCTTTGGCCAATCCGCGGGCTGCCTGCTGTGAGAGCTATGATTGGGTAAAGGCAGGGTGCCTTTAGCCAATCACTGCTCAGCAGCCTCAATCCACGCCCCACACTATATAAAGCCGCTTGTACAGCGGCTCTATGTAGTGTGTATTGGCGGCGGTGCTGGATTGGTTAGATAGAGAGAGCTTTGGATTGCGGATTGCAGGCAGTTTAGCTAGATAGCTAATTGTGAAAAAAAAAAAAAAAAAAAAGATAGATAAAAAGATAGACTGTATATAGATCACCCTATCTATCTATCTGTCAGTGTAATGAAATATATACTATATATATAGGGCTATCTGTATACAGTCAGGCAGTGCAAGAATATATATATATATATATTGTATATACAGTATCTGACAACAGTGAGTACACCCCTCACATTTTTGTAAATATTTTATTCTATCTTTTCATGTGACAACTCTGAAGAAATGTCACTTTGCTACAATGTAAAGTAGTGAGTGTACAGCTTGTATAACAGTGTAAATTTGCTGTCCCCTCAAAATAACTCAACACACAGCCATTAATGTCTAAACTGCTGGCAACGAAAGTGACTACACCCTAAGTGAAAATGTCCAAATTGGGCCCAATTAGCCAATTTCCCTCCCCGGTGTCATGTGACTCGTCAATGTTACAAGGTTTCAGGTGTGAATGGGGAGCAGGTGTGGTAAATTTGTTGTTATCACTCTCACTCTCTCATACTGGTCACTGGAAGTTCAACATGGCACCACATGGCAAAGCACTCTCTGAGGATCTGAAAAAAAGAATTGTTGCTCTACATAAAGATGGCCTAGACTATAAGAAAACTTCCAAGACCCTGAAACTGAGCTGCAGCATGGTGGCCAAGACCATACAGCAGTTTAACAGGACAGGTTTACCTTCCTAGTGTATATATATATATATATATATATATATATATATAAAAATGCAATGCCTTAAGTGTAGTAGACTATATACAGCCAATTCAGTGTATAGTATATAGCATCCATTTAGTCAGGGCAAGAATATATATAT
>BLSH010023839.1:291745-307065 GCA_018402905.1 Glandirana rugosa
GTCTTTATTGGTCAGGGTCCTTAACCTACGAAACAACGAGTTTGTATGTAAAAAGTCCAAACCGTATGTCAGGTACAACAGAGTTAGTAAGGTCCTGTGCATTTTGTACTACCGCTACAAGGAAGTTCCTACTGCTCTTTTAGTTCTACAGCAGGTCTATTTACTACTGTTTTTCTAGTTCTATCAGAGACTTTTACAGTAAATGTTTTACGACCTTGCACCGTCCTCTCCGCGGTGCATACAATCTTGTTCGCATCCGAGAGGGTGACGAATGGAAAACTGCCTTTCGCACCCGCTTTGGGCATTTTGAATACTTAGTAATGCCATTCGGACTCTGCAACGCACCTGCCACGTTCCAGCATTTTGTAAATGACATTTTCAGAGACTATCTTGATCTTTTTGTCATCATTTATCTGGACGACATCTTGATTTTCTCGTCATCCTTGAAGGAACATCGCCATCATGTTTTACGTGTCCTGGAATGATTGAGACAACATGGACTGTATGCCAAACCTGAAAAATGTATGTTTGAGCAACAAAGCATCCAATTCCTGGGACTGGTTATTTCTGTTGAAGGCATCAAGATGGATCCTCAGAAGGTTTCAGCCATTTTGGATTGGCCTGCACCCAGTGATAAGAAGGGAATCCAACGTTTTGTGGGATTCGCTAACTTTTATCAAAAATTTATCAAAGGATTCTCTGCCATTATTCTACCCATTACCCAGCTGACCAGGCAAGGCGTGCGATTTCGTTGGTCCTTGGAGGCACAATCTGCTTTTGAAACCCTCAAGAATCTGTTTACGTCAGCCCCTATCCTAAAACATCCTGACCCGGCCCTTCCATATGTCCTCGAGGTGGATGCATCTGAGATGACAGTTGGGGCTGTACTCTCCCAGCGACAAGGTGCCAAATCGCTATTACATCCAGTCGCATTCTTCTCTCGCAAACTATCCACACCTGAGAGAAATTATGATGTGGGTGACCGGGAATTATTGGCAATTAAGGCAGCATTGGAAGAATGGCGTTACTTACTGGAAGGAGCGGCACATCCGATCTTAATCTATACCGACCACAAAAATCTGGAATATTTAAGGACTGCAAAAAGACTAAAGCCACGCCAGGTGGGCCCTGTTCTTTTCCAGATTTTCATTCCACATAACCTACAGGCCGGGATCCAAGAACACCAAACCAGACGCACTTTCACGCATGTTCAATGAATCAGGGAATCCTCCATCTTCTGCCACCATTCTACCCTCTGGGAATTTTTTCTTGCTCCAAGAAGATCTGTTGTCACGAATCAAACACCCGTCTGCTGAATGTGTTACTTCCCTTGGGAACAAGTTCCAGTACAGAGATGGGCTATTGTGGTATGATAACAGAATTTTCGTACCTGAGGAAGTGCGTACCGCGGTTTTGGGATTATGCCATGATCACCAACTCGCAGGGCATTTCGGTGCCTTTAAAACGGCTGAGTTACTCCAACGCACCTTTTGGTGGCCCCAAGCGAAAGAGGACTGTAAACGATATGTGGATTCTTGTACCACGTGTGCCCAAAACAAGAGTAGTAAGAACAAGGCTTGGGGACTATTGAGACCTCTAACAGTTCCAGAAAGACCTTGGAGAATGATTTCAATAGACTTCATTGTGGAATTGCCCCTGTCAGAAGGATTTTCCTCCATTTTTGTAGTAGTAGACAGATTGTCTAAGATGGCTCACTTCATACCCATGAAAGGCACACCCTCTGCCCCTGAAACTGCCAAAGCCTTTATTAAAGAAGTCATTAGGCTCCACGGAACACCTGTCAACATTGTTTCAGATAGAGGAGTACAATTTACCTCCAGATTTTGGAAAGCATTATGCGAAGCATTGAAGATTGAACTTTCATTTTCATCAGCCTATCATCCACAGTCCAACGGGCAAACTGAAAGGACTAATCAAACTTTAGAACAATATCTAAGATGTTTTTCCTCTTTTTCCCAAGATGATTGGGTATCCTTACTACCAATGGCTGAATTCGCTTATAACAATTCTGTGCACTCCTCCATCAAGCAATCTCCGTTCTTTGCCAATTATGGCTTTCATCCATCCTTTTTGTCCAGCTCCATCCCCGAGAGTACAGTTCCTGCCGTACAAGACACTATGGACTTCTTCTGTACCAATAACAAGTTATTACAAGAAATGATGTCCAAAGCCCAGGAGGATTACAAGAAGGCATTTGACAAAAAGAGACGAGGTGAGCTGAACCTGGAGCCAGGGGAGCAAGTTTGGTTATCTACCACAAATCTGAAACTGGCTTGTCCATCCAAAAAACTGGGACCTCGGTTCGTCGGACCATTCCCGGTAAAGAAAAGAATTAATGATGTGGCCTATGAACTTGAATTACCAGATTCTATGCGAATCCATCCAGTTTTTCACGTAACCCTGTTAAAACCGGCAACCTCTTCCAGGACGAAGCACCGAACCACCCGAACCTGTGATTATTGATGGAGAGGAGGAATTTGAAGTTGAAACCATCTTGGACTGCAGCAAAAGGGGTAACCAGTTGCAGTACCTCATTAAATGGAAAGGGTATGGTCCGGAAGAAAGTTTGTGGGAACCTGAAACCAATGTCCAAGCCCCAAGGCTGATACAAGCTTTCCAGAGAACACACCCTGAAAAACTGGCCCATTTGGGCATCCGGAGGCTGCCCATTGAGGGGGGGCAATGTCAGGAAAGGAGAAGAACCCGTATTTCGATACGATGGAACACGGTGCGCAGGCGCGTGCACGAAAGAACGGACGGCACAAGCGTTCGTGCGCACGCACGACCAGGCAGCGCGCACCCCCGTTCGTGACCATTCTTGGCGCCAAAGGGACTATTTAAACAGAGCAGTGACACGAGACTAATGCCGTTTGGTCTACAGCGTTTCCTGAGTATCCTGTTACCTGTTCATCAGCTTACCTGTTCCTTGATTCACAGGCTTGTTCCTGACTCCGCTGCCATCCGCCTGCCCTGACCTTCTGGCTATTCCTGACCATTCTTCTGCCTGCTCCTTGGTACCTCGCTGTCCGCCCTTTGATGACCCGGCCTGTGCCTGACCATTCTTCTGCCTGCTCCTCGGCTCCTGATCCACTTGGCTGCTGTCTGTTCCAGTCTGCTTCCAGCCTTTTCATCCAGCATCACCAGCTTGGTCCAGCCTTACTGCACTGCTGTCAGCTGTTCCCCGGAGTTTCCTCCGGCTCCAGCTCGCTGCATCTCCAGCCCTGCCTGTGACTATCGCACCTGTGTTCCAGCTAAGCACTCGTGCCATTCTGCACTCTTGAGCCTCCTGTTCTCCATATCAGGGGTTCCCGAGTCAGGATTGTAAGAGAGGCTGTCCTCGGCTATTGCAGACTCCACCACCAGGTACGTGACACATCCATATAGGCCCAATTCTAAGCAGTGTAGCCCACTAACAACCTATGCCCCAATTTCAAGTTGTACCTTCGTTTTCTGCCAAATTTTGTGCTTTGCCGAACAATAGTTTTCCACTCCAAGATCATTCCTACAGCCATTCCTTTGAATGTGCGATCTGGCATTATACATTGTGCATGCATCGAATTCCCCTCTCAGGTGCGTGATGATGCTGGGGCATGAACGGCTCTCCTATTCTGCATGCGACACACACAGCGGAACATTTGTGCAGGATATGATGGATTTGGGGAGTTTCAGCCAGCCCCGCGGTGGTGGAGTTCATAGGAGGGGAAAAGCCACACCAATGAGCAAGGCTGAGATGGTGGGCATCATGAAGAAGCATGAGTACGACTGAAAGCTGCAGAATTATGAGAGGCCCAAAAGCCTAAAATACTTAATTTTGGAGAAGTCATCACATTTCTCCAGAAAGAATATGGTGTGGAGCGATCGAAGGATCAAATCCTAAAAAGATGGCCTGATCTGAAGCACCAGGAACAAGACCAGCTAGATCATATTCTTACAAGTTATCAATAGTTGTATCTAACCAATATGTATATGTGTAAATTATGTGTCTGTATTTGTTCTTTGTAAAAGTAGCTAGAGAGAATTATATCTAAGCTTAGAAACTGTTTATTTGTATGACTTTGGATTCAAAATATGAAGGTAAATCTAAAGCATATATCAAGAATATAAGTTGTTAATGTTTTTAGACATTCCTTTATATGTTGTACTTATTGTCTTTTTAAACTTTCAACAGGGAAAAAGAAAAAAAGGATGCTCCAGGCAAACCACCGCAAGGGACTAAGGGAGGCTCCCATCCCTAGGCCACCAACAGTGGAGAAAACAAGGCCACCTTCCCAAAAAAATAGGCAAGTGCAAAATTAGACAACAAACTCATTTAGCCACAGACAGGGATGTTGCTAGGTGGCCAAAAGGTCAGGGTCTTCAGGCCGAAATTAAGGACTAACTATCACTTGCTGGTTGCTGCCTGCCTCATCAGTGCCCATTAATGCAGCCTTGCCAGTGCAGACATGAGGAGAGGAGAGCCCCCGATGCTCGCAGCCACACAAATGCCCACCTGCTATGATAGACCTCATACATCCCATAGGAGACGGTGGGGGCAGTTGCAGGAGTTTAACAATGTTGGCACTTGTCAAGTCTTTGCCCCCTGGAAAATGGCATCATCCCTTTTTTATGCATTTTTGCCAGGAAATCCTCCAGAGTCCAGCATTGTGGGTCAACTAGTGACCACACAAGTTTACCACCAGACCAACTATAAGGTTGGTCAATTAATTTAGAAAAAATGTATGGTAGAAACAGATGTGACTTTGGGAGGATTAATTAATGTTGTACTTTTTTTAGAGGAAATTGAGTGTGAACATGTCCCCCAAGATCTAAATTTGGAGCAATGGGATCTGTCTCCTGGACCCAGCACAGACATTGGACTACGTGCCGAAAAATCCACTGACATGAGTCACAGTGAGGGCCAAAGCGATCCTGAAGATGAAGGTGGTGTTGGTGAGCCTGTTCATTGCGCAAGTAAGCAAATATTGCTTCTTCTGTATTGACATGTCGAAGGTTTACATCTCAAAAGCAAACACCCAGTCCACACAGTAGCAGAGTATGAAGTGCCTTAACATTAGCATGGATAAGGAAGAGGTGGAAGGAGCTGTCTGTGTTGATATGCACCATAGTTTTGGAGACCCAGACACCAGGGCCAAGATTACAGAGTAGATGCAGTGTGTACATTCATAGTCATGTAAATGTCTGAAGGGCAAGCAGGTTGCACCCAACAATAGACTGGGTAGGTAAGTATTTCATAAGGTTTACAATGATCTTGACCATAAATCACTATGTATGGCCTGAGCCATTTGACCATCGTTGCCTTAATACATTTTACTCTTACAACCAGGTCATGATCTTCCACATTGTGCTACTGGCAGAATGAGTGCTGATATGTTGCAGTGTTGCAAGGAACTGGAGCAAATCAAAGAGGCTGCTACTTTACAGCGCAGAATGAGAGATTTTGTGGACATGCTGGCAAAATTCTAATTTCCTCTTGACTTGTTTTTTACAAGTTTTTTGTACTTTTAAATGTGAATGCTTTGATAACATAACTCAGTGTTTCGCAACTCCACTCCTCAAAGTGCACTAACAGGTCCCGTTTTTCAGATTTAATTCTGTTGAAAAGACTGTGCTAATTACTTTTAGGCAGTTAGGCAGTGAAAATGATAACATCACCTGTGCCAAATCAGGAAAACATGATCTGTGGTTGCACCTTGAGGAACAGAGTTGCAAAACACTGCCCTAACTAATGTGAATGACAATCTTTCTATTTTTTATACCTAAAAGTCAAAAATTTAATGTACACACACCTAGTGGCTTATCACTGAGATTTGCTCAAAATACGTCACTTGATACCCAATGATGGTATATACAGTATCTCACAAAAGAGGGTACACCCCTAACATTTTTGTAAATATTTTATCATATCTTTTCATGTGACAACACTGAAGAAATGACACTTTGCTACAATGTAGTGAGTGTACAGCTTATATAACAGTGTCAATTTGCTGCCCCCTCAAAATAACTCAATACACAGCCATTAATGTCTAATCCACTGGCAACAAAAGTAAGTACACCCCTAAGTGAAAATGTCCAAATTGGGACCCAATTAGCCATTTTCCCTCCCCGGTGTCATGTGACTCGTTAGTGTTAGAAGGTCTCAGGTGTGAATGGAAAGCAGGTATGTTAAATTTGGTGTTATTAACTTTCACTCTCTCATACTGGTCACTGGAAGTTCAACATGGCACCTCATGGCAAAGAACTCTTTGAGGATCTGAAAAAAAGAATTGTTGCTCTACATAAAGATGGCCTATGCTATAAGAGGATTGCCAAGACCCTGAAACTGAGCTGTAGCACGGTGGCCAAGACCATACAGTGGTTTAACAGGACAGGTTCCACTCAGGCTTTGCCATGGTCGACCAAAAAAGTTGAGTGCACATGCTCAGCATCAAATCATAGACATATGAGTGCTGCCAGCATTTCTGCAGAGGTTGAAGGGGTGGGGGGTCAGCTTGTCAGTGCTCAGACCATACGCCGCACACTGCATGAAATTGGTCTGCATGGCTGTCATCCCAGAAGGAAGCCTCTTCTAAAGATTATGCACAAGAAAGCCCGCAGTTTGCTGAAGATAAGCAAGCTAAGGACATGGATTACTGGAACCAGGATCTTGGATGAGACCAAGATAAACTTATTTGGTTCAGATGGCGTCAAGCGTGTGTGGCGACAACCAGATGAGGAATACAAAGACAAGTGTGTCTTGCCTACAGTCAAGCATGGTGGTGGGAGTGTCATGGTCTGGGGCTGCCGGCACTGATGAGCTACAGTTCATTGAGGGAACCATGAATACCAACATGTACTGTGACATACTGAAGCAGAGCATGATCCCCTCCCTTCAGAGACTGGGCCGCAGGGATGTATTCTAACATGATAACAACCCCAAACACACCTCCAAGACGATCACTGCCTTGCTAAAGAAGTTGAGGGTAAAGGTGATGGACTGGCCAAGCATGTTTCTACATCTAAACGCTATTGAACATCTGTGGGGCATCCTCAAATGGAAGGTGGAGGAGCGCAAAGTCTCTAACATCCACCAGCTCTGTGATGTCGTCATGGAGGAGTTGGAGAGGACTCCAGTGTTAACCTGTGAAGCTCTGGTGAACTCCATGCCCGAGAGGGTTAAGGCAGTGCTGGAAAATAATGGTGGCCACACAATATATAGACACTTTGGGCCCTATTTGGACATTTGCACTTAGGGGTGTACTCACTTTTGTTGCCAGCGGTTTAGACATTAATGGCTGTGTGTTGAGTTGTTTTGAGGGGACAGCAAATTTACACTGTTAGACAAGCTGTACACTCACTACTTTACATTGTAGCAAAGTGGCATTTCTTCAGTGTTGTCACATGAAAAGATAACAAAATATTTTCAAAAATGTGAGGGGTGTACTCACTTTTGTGAGATACTGTTGCACATGTTTAGACAGTTTTTGTGTTTTGGGGCCTTAGAAATGTTGCTGTTTGTAAGATACCACCATTTAGGAATGGGATCATGGAGCAAATCTTAGTGATAAGCCACTAGCTGTACGTGGCTTCAATTTGTGACTTTTAGGGAGGTGAGATAAGAACACCCCCATCTGAAGAAGGCAGCATCCACACAGTCTTGGGATACTGATGTCTGGGTTGCCCTTCACTTTTCTAGCAACATTGGAAGTGACTGACTTTTTATGTGTAGCTAAAGGTTTTGTACATACCTGGATAACCAAACAAATAGGAGAAATGCTGAAAAACATACATGTTATACACATTGATTGTTTGTTTAAGCACCTTACAAAGCACCTGTGAATGTGCTTGGAGTAAAAAGATTTGTACTAAACAATGTGTGGCTTCTTATTTTATTGCTCGATACGTGTGAATTTATAATGTTGTATTTACAGTTACATTGTGCTCTTACATGTTGGCAACTCCTGCAAATTTTAGTCTGGAAATTTTGAAGGAGTTGTAAAGGCATAATGTTTTTGTTCTTCATGCATTCCATGAAGAACAAAAACAATGTGTGTGTAGCAGACCCCCAGCACACCATAATACTTAGCTGAAGAGGATATTGTCACCTCATGTAGAAATTAAGGTACCATTTCCCTATTGGAGCAAGTGTCCAAACAAACTGCCATTTTGGAACATATCTTCTACATATAAGATGGACAGACAACAGTAGTTCAACTGAATTTGTACTTTATCATAAAAATTAAAACAGTTTAGACAGGATCACTAAGAAATTGCTGCCAAGACACTGCCCCTCTCCCCACAAAATATTCCAGGTATCTCTGGCATAAATCCCGGACGTTTTGGGAGGGCAAGCCAGCACAGGCATTCTCGATGTCTGTCATCCCAATCACAGAAGGACATCCTTCACCCGCTCCACTTAGACCTGGCACTGCAGGGTCCAGGTCACTTGGCAGGGAGGAGATATAGCTGCTAGCATCCATAATTAATTGGAGAGGATGCAGCAGCACAAGACAGCATGATTGATCTTGTACAATGCCAGGTTGATTTGTGTCAAAAACAGGCGGAAGCGGTTCGACACTATGCCAAAGGCATTTTCCAACATCCTTCTGGCATGAGAGAGTCTGTAGTTGAAGATTCCCTGCACGGGGATGACGTTCTGCATAGGAAACAGCTTCATGAGATGGTCCTCTAGAGCAAAGGCCTCATCTGCCACAAATACAAAAATGAGGTACTCAACATTTTGGTCAGCAGGTGGAAAATTTAAGGTGCCATTCAGGAGCCCCCTGTAGAACTCTGTCTGCATAATGACTACTCCATCAGAGTTGCGCCCGTTCTTGCCAATGTCCGAATAAAGAAACTCATAATTAGCGGACACAACAACTAGCATCACTATGCTGCAAAAGTCCTTGTAATTAAAGTAATACATGCCAGAGTTGGCTGGAGGGACAATCCTCGCATGCTTCTCATCAACAATACCCCACAGTTGGGAAAATCCTATTGTTGCAGAAACTGGGCTGCAACTTCCTGACATTGCTCTGGGTTTGAAGGAAACTGTGGAGAAAAGCAAAAAACACAAAATTACTCCTTACGCAAATAACATTGCAATCTTATTTGACACAAACATGGGTTGCCAACATAAGGATACACAAAAGAGGATTTAAAGACAAAAGTGTATGGTCAACTCATCTATTCCCCCCCCGTGTCCCCCAAGCTGTGTAATACCTGTATACTGGCTGGGCTGTGTAATACCTGTGTACTGGGTTGTGTAATGCCTCTGTGCTGGGCTGTAATACCTGTGTACAGGCTGGGCTGTGTAATACCTGTGTACTGGCTGGGCTGTGTAATACCTGTGTACTGGCTGGGCTGTGTAATACCTGTGTACTGGCTGGGCTGTGTAATACCTGTGTACTGGCCGGGCTGTGTAATACCTGTGTACTAGACTGTGTAATACCTGTGTGCTGGGCTGTAATACGTGTGTACTGGCTGGTTGCAATACCTGTGTACTGGGCTGCAATACCTGTGTACTGGCTGTGGCTGCAACACCAGTGTACTGGGCTGGCTGCAATACCTGTGTACTGGGCTTGCTGCAATATCTGTGTACTGGCTGTGGCTGCAATACCTGTGTACTGGCTGCATACTGTTACTGGCTGATATATACCCCACCTGTGATGCTGAGCTGTATACTCCGGATACAATATGTGGAATACAGGGGACGGAGTGGGTGGATTCTATAAGGGGTGGGGCTTATGAGAAGCAGGAGGGGTCAAAAGGAAGGGCGGGCCCGCCCCCCCATCCTAAACGTCACCAGCCGCCACTAGTATAGACACAGGATAACATGCTGGGGAAGTCACTGTAGGAAAATAGGTCTATAGGCCAAAAAAAGGAGCTGTAAAACCTTACAGCATGCATGAGGCCAAAGAGGGCATAACAGCATATTACAATATTGACAATAATGTACAAAAAAAATAGAAATAAAAACATTAGCAAGCACAAAAACATAGAATATGTTATTAATATAAAACATAACTTAATATAGTCCTTCTGCAGCACTTGAATGATGGCTGAGCAGGTCTCTGGAATAATGACTCCCAGAGCCTGGGGGGAGATCCCAGTAGTAAATTTCTGATCCTGGATGCTTCTCCCTGTCACCAGTATGGTTGCCACCTCATCCCTTTAATCCAGGACACATATGAATTACACAGGGTCTGTGGCTGATTAAGGTTGTAATTAAACTCACACGGTGCCTTATCTGCATTAAATTAGCCTCAGAACCTGTGTTATTCAGATGTGTCCTGGATTAAAGGGATGATGTGGCAACCCTAGTCACCAGGTACAGCAAGGTGGCTATGAGGCTTTGTTCAGGACTGATGGAAAGCCGAATGCATGTGTCCTGCTTCCGGATATATGGATACACCAATGCCAAGAGGTGATTAAAGCAGGGATCCGTCATCCGGAGGTAATTCCAAAAATCATCCGGATTATTCTCCTGGGGCTCCCTCAACAAAGGCATATGGCATAATTGCTCACGAATGAGCAACCAATTTTTGGTCCAACAACTCCTCTTTCTCCTCTTCTTGCAAATTACTTTGGTCAAGGCAATGACTCCTAAAGCCTCGTACACACGGGACGATCGTATACAACAGGTCATATGAACGACCGTTGTATGCGAAATCGATCGTTTGTATGTGCAATTAGAACAGCCGACATACGACAGTCGTACAAGGGGAGTTGTATGAGCAGACTAGAAAACTTGGTCGTACCAACAAGCGGTCATACGACCGTTGTATCGTGTGTACAGAGCAGTTGGTACAACAAGTTTTATTGTGCAAAACACGCATGCTCCGAAGTCAGGAAGGGCCAGATGCTAATTACATGCACCTGAATGTTCTTCTGTGGTCGTACGATCGTGTAGTGCAGTCAGTATGCAAGTTACATTATCCAACATACGATTTGAGACGATCATAAATACGTTCGTCGTCCCGTGTGTACGAGGCTCTAGCCCAACAACAGCAAGATTTCTCTTCCTACTTTGCAACATGGCTGGTTGACGAACAACTGATCAGTAACGATCTGAAAATTGTGAATCAACGTTCACCAGACTTCTGCTAAAACTAAATTAGTGGAAGGGGCCCAAAGGATGACGCACCAAAAATGAACTTTCTCTTTATACGTTCATAGTACGTCACTACGTTCGCCTTTATTGAACGACAAATCTTGTATAGTCAGTGCGCTTTTTCAAAATCAAGGACGCAATCTTTTGACAAAAATCAGAAGCACTGTCGTACAAAAATCGAACCGTGTGTACGAGGCTTTAGAGTTTCAATTTGTATGCAATCAGGCAGGCCTTTATGCCTCGTACACATGGGACAACGATCGTACTCACGATCGTCTCAAATCACATGTTGGATAATGTAAATTTCATACTGACTGCACTACACGATCGTACGAGCACAGAAAGAACATTCAGGTGCATGTAATTAGCATCCGGCCGTTCCTGACTTTGGAGCATGCGTGTTTTGCACAATACAACTTGTACCAACTGCTTGTTGGTACGACTAAGTTTTCTAGTTTGCTCATACAACTCCCTTGTACGACTGTTGAATGTTCGGCTGTTCTAATCGCGCATACGAATGATCGATATCGCGTATGACCTGTTGTATACGATCGTCGTCCCATGTGTACGAGGCTTTACACTACATCGGTGGTTCTCAACTCCTGTCCTCAGGACCAACTAACAGGCCAAGTTTTAAGTCTTACCTTGGGAAGATTCAGACTAGAATACTGCAATCACTGAGCAGCAAATTATATCACCTGTGATGTATTTCAGTTATTTTGCAAACCTGGCCTGTTAGTGGGTCCTGAGGACAGGAGTTGAGAACCACTGCACTACATGGTTTTGGTAAATCTGAAGGAAACAATCTGCAGAAAGTCTTAGACCCCCATACACACTTAGATTTTCTGCAGATTTTTTAAAGGTGCGACCTCATATTATATGGCTTTGGTAAATCTGAAGGAAAAAAATCAGCAGAAAATCTAATAGTGTGTATGGGGTCTAAGTCTAGGTTCACACCTATGCGGCTGCAATTTCTGTGGGTTTTTCCTGTTTTTGCTGTGTTTTTTGCCACAATTTGTGTTTTGTGGTTTTTCATTTTTTTTTTGGGGGGAGGGGTGGATTGTTGCTAGGCAGATTTCAAAATGCAAATCACGGCACAATTGCGGTAAAACACATAAAAAAAAAAACACTTGCGTTTCTGGTGCAGGTCCATTGAAGTCTATTGCATGCAAAACGCATTTCCAAAAAACTCACCGTCGCAAAATGCACAGGTGCGAACTACATCCATAGGAAACCATGTCAAATGGACTGTAGTGCATTTCTTCAAACTGCAAAATGCAGTAAAAAATGCATAGGTGTGAACCTAGGGTAAGGGGTGGTTCACACTGGTGCGATCCAAGAACCCTTCAAATCCACTGTGTTCCCGCATCCCACCCGACTTGCAGGCAGTTCACACTGCCATATGCGAACTGCGGTGAGTGTCAATAGAAAGCTAATGACACCCCCAAATCAATTTGCATATTGCACTGCGAACTGCAAACTCGCACAGGGATCTGATTCTGATGCGGACCAAAATGAGGGTCCTGTGTGAGTTTGGTCCGAATGCGATGCAATTTTAGCCAATCTGTATGGCTAAATTCGCATTGCACAGAGATTGCATGTGATTCACACTGCAGTGTGGTGCGAATCACATCTGATCTCTGGGATCGCACCAGTGTGAACCGGCCCTAACTGTGTAGGAAGCACATTGGTCCCTGCCCTGTTAACCTGCGTAGCTCCCAACTGTCTCTGATTGTGAGGAACTGTCCCTGATTGCTAGGAACTGTCCCTGATTTGGAACAATGCCCCTCTGTCCCTCGTTCCCCCTCATATTGGTCTGATCTATATAGTTGTGTATAAAATTCACGTTCAAAAAGGGTTTCCCAGTGCTAAACCTTTCACTCAGTTTCTAAATTGCTGCATTTGTAAATTTTAAAAGCCAATATAAAGGAATACTAGTGGTAAAAAAAAGCCCTTGTGGATTTAATTAACTTTTTTTTGTTAATTCTCTTTTAAAGGGAGTGTGACAGGGGTGTGTCCTATGCCTGCATACGTTTGCTAGCAGATGTTCCTCATTCCCATGTCAAAATGTTGGGAGGTAGGAACCTGTGGAAAGTATACACCCAGTCTGTGAGGGCACGTTTAACTGCATTCTATGCTCCAGGGCTAAATACAACGTTCTAGTCACTCTTGTGGGAACTCCAATTCATATACTTAGATAGAGATATACAACATTAGAAAAACAGCATTGCCTGGAAATCTGTTTTATATGCAGAAATTATGGAGCTAAAATTGCTGTTTTTTATCTTCCTTCTCAGTGTACTTAGCTGGACGGTGCTTTGTAAACCTAAAACAACAGGTAAGTTACAGAAATTTAAACTGCTTTTTTTTTATAGTAAATGTCTTAAGGTTTCTTCATAAAGTGCATTTCATTTTGAGCAAAATATTTTAAAGGGTCAATGCAAGGATATTTCAATTTTGTTAAACATTGGAAATATAAACTAGCTGACAATTTCTTGTCTCTCTGGGAGACTTTATTGATAAGACCCCTAATCTGCACACTTTGCTGTAGCTCTTATGGGAGGTCCCGCTTTCTGTTTGAATGTTCATTTACATTTTAATAGGAAGAATGGAACCGGGGTCACTGGAATTCTGTAGGTTGAACACCCTAATCTCTCAGGCAAATGGGAATGCATCAAGAAATATGGCAGGGTTATCTTGCTTTTGGAATAGAATAGATTAAAATGGGGGGCAGAACATCATTAAAGTATAAGGCAAAACTTTTTTTTAGTTTTGGGTAGGGTGGAGAGGGATTAGAGCCCCTGTCAGTTTTTATTACTGCCTGTGCCCCTGTTAAGGAGATTCACCCTCTCTATTTGTCCTCTTTACCATTATCATTGGAAGTGAACGTAAAAAGAAAACCCCAAATTTTGGGTTGTCCCCAGAAACTTAATAGATGGGAAATCTTCCAATGAGGACACTAGTTCTGGTGAGCTGGGAGTCTCCAAGAAATTCCTTTAATTTGCAGAGATTTCCTCTCACTGCCTGTTTGGCTATGGGACAGGAAATGAAGGGAAATCTCTGCAATGGGACAGAGATGGCAGAAAAATATGACAGGGGTTATAACCCTCCCTTATTCTATCCAAAATGAAAAAAAAAAAAGTTTTAAGTTTAAGAGCTGAGCTTATTGAGACCAGAACAATTGCACACTGACAATAAGGCAGCCTGTCTTCATTGTCAATGATGTTCACAGAGATATGATGTAATAGCAGCCAGGGAGCCTAATGCATCACAGGATGGTACTACTGAGCTCTGGCGCACACACGGACCGACTTGGGAGCTGTTAGATGGCAATAACTGCAGTCACTTTGTGAACCTCTGGCAGACGGCTGCACGTTGGGGCAAGGCAACGTGTTTCAAGGTTATCACCTTCTTTGTCAGTCCTGCAACAGGGTTTTAGCATACCATATAGAATTGCAAGTGGTACAGTTAATAGAGCAGTAGAGCGTAATGACGATAGACTACAAAGCTGGGCACTAGTAGCAGTGGACTGCAGGATAACCGCCACAATAAATTAGGTATATTAAATGCATAAATATAGCCAGGGCAAGAATAAGAACATGAAAAGTATATAAACAAGAAATATTAAAAACGGGAAATAATAAAGATGGGAAGCATTAAAAAAGGGAATATTAAAGTTAGTGCAATAATGAGACAAAAAGACTTAATATTTAATGTAATAAAAACAATGGCATACTACAAGGCACAGCATAAACCTAAAATATGAATTTCATAAATATGGTTATTTATTTTTCTGTAAAAAATAAATAAAAAATGTTTTTATATATAATATATATATATATATATATATATATATATATATATATATATATATATATACACATATATATACACACACACACACACACACACACACACACTTGTGCTCATAAGTTTACATACTCTGGCAGAATTTATGATTTCTTGCCCATTTTTCAGAGAATATGAATGATAACACCAAAACATTTCTTTCACTCATGGTTTGTTTGTCTGCAGCCATTTATTATCAATCAACTGTTTTTACTCTTTTTAAATCGTAATGACAACAGAAACTACCCAAATGACCCTGATCAAAAGTTTACATATCCTGGTGATTTTGGCCTGATAACATGCACACAAGTTGACACAAAGGGGTTTGAATGAATATTAAAGGTAACCATCCTCACATGTG
>BLSH010023839.1:313134-324700 GCA_018402905.1 Glandirana rugosa
AAGATCCGCGGCAAGCCCGCGAATGGCTTGTCCCCCACTAACATGGCCATGTGTGCCACCTTTCTAAAGTGCCCAAAATGAGTTTTGAGAAACACCACGGGTTCTTCCCGCCACAGTCCGGTCAAGACCTGGACTTCCGTGATTTAACGAAACATTTTTGTTTCTCCAAATCCTACCTCAGGTAGGCGAGCCAGCACCGGCGGGACGTGGTTCCCCTTAAGTACACTGCGAAGCGTAGAAAACGCTGGTGACTGTGACAAACTGGAACGTGGGGATACGCATCCCTGATATCCAGGGACGCCATGAATTCCCCTTGGTGCAGGGCGGCCACGACCGAGCGGATGGACTCCATCCTAAACCTCTTTGTTTTTACAAAGCAATTTAGTGCCTTCAGGTCCAGAACTGGCCTGACACCGCCCTTCTTGGGCACCACAAAGAGTTTTGAGTAAAACCCGTGAAATCTTTCCACCGTGTGTACCGGTACAATCACCCCCTGTTCGGTAAGCGCCCGAACGGCGCCTAGAATCGCCTGCCGACCCCCTGAGGGAGTCTTAAGTTTGAAGGGAAGAACCTTTCTGGGGGCAGAGAAATGAATTCTATCCTGTACCCGGAGGACACCACCTCCAGTACCCACCAATCGGTGATGCGGGCAGCCCATCTGTCTGTGAACCCCAGCAACCGGCCCCCCACCCGTGAGTCGGACTGGGGCAACCCATCACGTGGAGGTTGACTTATCCTTCGCTTTTTCGGACTTATGCTGCCAGGGCCTTTTACCGGGCCCAGCGGAAGCCTTACCGGACTTGAAGCCCTTACCCACTGAGCCGGGTGCACGAAAAAACGTCTTCTGACCTGAAGAAACAGGGCCCTGCCTACGGCGAAAATCCCGCCGCTTTGGCTCTGGAAGGAAAGTACTCTTCCCTCCCATGAAATCCTTAATGATTTCATCTAACTGTGGGCCAAACAGAAGCCCTCCCTGAAAGGGAAGATCTGTAAGAGCTTTCTTTGAAGCCTGGTCGCCCGACCAAGAGCGGAGCCACAGCACCCGCCTGATAATAATTGCAAAAACAGACATTTTTGACAGTATGGGAAGCAGGTCCAAAGCCGCGTGACATATGTAGCGGAGACCCTCTTCCAAATGTTGTGCCCGCTGTACCTCAGCCTGTGCACACTCACAGGTCAAACTGGTGTGTAATGCGGTAGCGTGCTCGTGAAGAGATTGCGCCGCCATCGCAGCTGCTAGAGCCGGCCGCATGGCTGACCCAGCCAACAAGAACAGTGCCTTAGACACTGCCTCCGTGCGGCAATCGGCCGCATCCTTAAAAGACGGAGACTCCTCCAAGGGAATGGTCGTTGCCTTATTCAAACGGGCCACTGGAGGGTCCACCGCTGGGGACACCCATCTCTTAGTAAAACTATCCTCAAAGGGGTAGCGAACAGCAAAGCTTTTAGGTAAAGCAAAGGAATTTTGCGGCCGTAGCCATTCCTTGAACACCGCCTGTTCAAACACCTGATCATAAGGGTAATCTCTAGTGGACCTAGTGGGTTTAAGCGATCCACAAATATATGTGAACTCATGCGACTCTCTTGCCTGGTCAAGCCGCATGGAGTCGCGAATATCAGTGATCAGAGGGGCCACTGTCGCTTTGTCGCGCGAAAATGGAGCCTCCTGATCACCTTCGCCGTCTGAGGGCAGTTCACCCTCTGATAGGTCCACGGGTGTGTCCACTGAGGTGCTCTCTGGATCCGAATCCTCCCCTGAGAAATGGGGGGGGCATTTTTTGGGGCCCCCCGGAATCGGGACCCCCGCCCGGGGAAAGAACTCCCCAAACACCGCCCTCAGCTGTTCCAAGGACACCAGGGTTCCCGGGGTGGATTGTTGATCCGCAGGTACCCCTGCCATAGCACTGCCGGCCTCAGACATCTCATACTTCTGGCACCCCCACTGTGTGATCACCATCTCTACCCCACCAATCAGCCAGGGAGACCCGGGAGGATTGCACCCACTGCTACCAGCACCCAGATAGAGCCGGCTATACTTGCTGTTTTAAATGCCTCAGCACTGTGACCGGAATGAGCAATGCCCAAAAATCCACTGCACTTCAAGAGCCTGCACCACCGAGTGTCAGCCACGTTGTCCAAGTGAAACTGGAAGTACTACTTCTGTTTTTATCACTTCCTGTAATACCAAAAACGACCACTGGGGGCCGCCAAGGGACAGGCTGAAAACCGCATGGGCTACCAAACAATGGATGCTGCCATTAACACAACCAGAGCTTATAGCAAAATGGCACGAACGAACGGTGATCCAATGGCGGCGAACCGCTTAATGCAGTGCTGCGAACGGTCAGTGCAAGGTGCGGTACTGCGGGGGGGGGGGAGGGGGGGATGGGAGATAATCCTCAAAGGGGTACCACCCAGTGTGTCCCCACTAACGGACCCCCACCGCCCAGCTACCACAGAAGCTGCCCAGGTACCCACTCTCCGCGCCCCTAGGACGGAAGAGGGGTCCACTCACCAATCCGGGCGCAGCGGGTAGCCACCCGGAGAAGACTTACCTCCCCATAGAGAGGCATGCTGCTGGACAGGAACAAAACCAGTCACTGGGCTCTAGTGGGTTTTAGACACTGGCCGCCCGCACGGAACGGGCACTATGCGGCGGGCCCCCGCTAAGGGTAGCTCGCATATTGTCGACTGGACTGGGGAAAGTTTTTGGATTCTAGATATCCTCTATACCACCAGCCAGCTTCTTGATAGCAGTCTTCATCAGAAAAAATCTTCAGGAGACCGCAGATCCCATAGGGAACCAGGTCTACTCCTTGCACTAGGCAATTTAAAACTGATGTGCTATGCAGAGCAGGGGGATTATATGCTAAGGTGAGGACGGCCCCCTGGGAGGGGCCAACCTATGCTTTTGTTTTATTTTTGCCTAGTCTACTCCTAGTAATATGAGCATAACCCCACGTGTCATAAGAAGGCTGCGTCTGTCAGTGAACGGAAGAGTAATTTCCCTTCAGGTCAGGAAGTGATGTGCTTGAAAGAAGTGAAGGAGCAATAGTCTGCAGAAGAGATTTGCTGAGGGAAGTAAAGTGTATATACGGACGTGTGTATAGGAGGTCCCCGTAACCAATTCAGTCACCCCTTTTCCCCATCCAAGTTAAATCCCCTAAATAAAAAAAACAAGAGCTGGCCTGTTCAGTGACTTTGGATGTGTAAGATATGGTGGGATTGAGGGCAGCTATCCGGTGAACTACAGCTACTCCCAAGGGAGCACATGGCTACATCTTCAAGGGGGACAAAAGGGAACACTGGTGCTCAGTCAGGGGAGATGGATGGGGGGGGAGGTCTTGCTGCTTAGTGGGGAAAGTTGGGAGTCTTGGAGCTTAGTGGTGAGAGATGGGGGTCTTGTAGCTTAGCGGGGGCGGATTGGGGGGCACTGCCAGTCAGTGAGGGAGGGGGCACTGGTGATCCTTGCCTTGCTGCTTGATCCATCTGGAATCTTGTTTAGAAGAATCCTCGCTTTGCTCGCGTTTCTTCTGGGACGATTTCTCTCATCTGAAGGGATGCCGGAGATGCCAGTGCAGTGATACCTCAGAAGATCTCCCGAAAGCAAAATAAACCCTCCTCTGCCAGGCTCAGACTGATAACATCATCTATTGCAGAGCCCAGCAGAGGAAACACTGGAAGTCTTCCTTTGCAGACACGTTTTCTTTACATGTCTTAGCAGTTACTGCATGGGCATCCCCCCCTCCAGAGGTGCCGGCCCGGCCACAGGAGCAGTGATAGAGTTGTCACGCCTCACCCCCTTCCTTCAATGCGGCAGCTCTGAATGAAACAATGGGTCCCCACCGCTGCACCGATCATCCCCGAACGTATCATCCATGTGTGCAGAGTGGATCAGGTCACAGTGGGCCCCCCCACTCGGAGGCCCGTGTGCAGTGAACACCTTGCACCCATGGATGATACGCCACTGAGGTAAGTCTATAGTAAGACTTACCTGTTGGGACAGCAAATATCTCTTAAATGTGCTCCGAGCACCAGCTCATGCTCACTGCGCTCTCAATGGACGGCGTGCCGTCCTAGAGAGGGCTGTGCCGCGCCCATGACTCCCGCGTGCATGTGCTGGAGTGACGTCCTCACGGCTCAGCCAGTCAAACGGCTGCAGCCAGTAAACCCGGAAGGAAGACTGGGTGAAGATGGAAGCCCCTGGGGAGCCGTGGCAGCGCTCCACTGGAGGGCTTTGTTTTCAGGTAAGTCTTTCATAATGCGCTAGTGCTAATGATGCATGCTATCACATTATGTTCCTAACTTGCAGGGAGATGATTTTTTTAGTATTCTAGTTTGCGGTTTACTACCACTTTAATAGACTAGGCACACTACAACCTGTCAGAGAATACCTACTACACGGCTAATAGAAATGCACATGCGTACAGAATTCACTGCAGAATTGTGGCTAGGTGCGTGCATGCACACAGGAATGTGCACGCATGGGCATGGGCGCATGCACTCGGGTGCACACTTAAAGCGTAACTCCACCCAAAAGTGGAAGCTCTGCTTGTTTGCACCCTCCACCCCCCTCCACTGCCACATTTGGCACTTTTTGGGGGTTGGGGAGTAGATACCTCTCAAAACCAGGTACCCGCTCCCATTTCCGCGTAAGATCGCCGCACAACGATTGTGGCGATCTATGTAATTTCCAGACCCTCCAACTTCCCTCCTGCTGCCTTCTGGGAGACACACAGGTCCCAGATTGACAGTGGGACCATTAAGAAAGCACAGTGTGACTTGTGCATTCACAGTAGGAAACAGGCTGTTTCCCTTAGTAAGGATGCTGGCACCAGCACCCAAAGGCGATGGATGAATTGTCTAGGGGTGCCGACATTGCGTGATACCTGGATAGGTAAGTGTCCTTACAGTACAGTATATTAAAAGTCAGCAGCTACAGTATTTGTAGCTGCTGACTTATAATTTTTTTTATACAGGCTGGAACTCCGCTTTGATGCATGTTGGCACCAGACAGACTATTTAAAGGGGCTTCTGCTCATGCTCCAGTGCTGACTTGTATTTCAGCTGTGCCCAGTGTGCTGCTATTACTCTGGTTGTTCCCCTGTTGCTGACTTGGCTTGCTTTTGACCTGAACTTGGATCCTGCTTCTGCTCTGTCACCAGTTCCCGACTCTGTTCTTGACCACATCTGTCTTATGTCTTGGTATCTCACTGCCTGCCCGCTGCTGACCTTGGCTATTCCTGTGACCACACTGCTGTTCCCGGCTCTGCTCTCACATCTGGTTCAAGCACCTATCTGGCTGTCACCTGTTTCAGCTCTGCTCATCGCAGCTAGTTCCTGTTTCAAGCGTGCTAGGAGCTCTGACAAGCCTTGCATCTGTACCCGCAGCCTGTGTGAAGTGCCCATCTAACTTCGGCTGGATCCGCTACCATTCCTGACCTGATGTCCTGCCAGCCTGCCAGGATCAGCATCTTCTGCTGCAAGCACTCCTATCAACACCTGCGGGCACTTGTGTTCCTCCTGTCCCTCTGTACCCTCTTTACCACCTTCAGCGGGACCTTGGCTGGAAATGAAAGAGGCAAACCTCATAATTTCAGTCTCTAATCAGGTACATAACACAACCACATGGTCTTAATAAGGATTATGATACTTGCTTTTGTAAAGTTTGTTATAGTGTCTGTGATTGAGAACATTGTTACAATTTCTTTCTGTCTGTCATTCTGACCATTTGACAACAGAGAAATGAATGGACTTTAGTATAGCAGGGATTAATTCTTGAATCTGAACAGTCTTGCAAATAGATTTGCATATATGGGTTACTGTGATAAATTTCCCGGAGAGTGTGTTTGTTTTTTCACAATCAGTTTAAAAACAGCATGGTTGTTTGAAACTGTTGCTAGCTAGCCACTTGACATCCAGAAAAGTTACCTCCATTCATGACCAGGCCAGTTTTTGTTTTTTGGCACAGTTACTTTGACAATTGCGCGGTCATGCAAGGCTGTACACAAACAAAATTAATATAATTTTTTTACACAAATAGGGCTTTCGTTTGGTGGTATTTGATGATCACCACTGGGGTTTTTATTTTTTGTGCTAACGAAAAAAAAAAATAAAATGTTTAAAAACAATATTTTTTACTTTCTGCTATAAAAATATCCAATAAAAAAATAAAAATTCAAAGTTCTTCCTAAATTTAAGCCAATATGTATTTTGCTACATATTTTTGATAAAAAATCCCATTAAGCACATATTGATTGGTTTACGTGAATGTTATAGCGTCTACAAACTATGGTCTATACAGTATCTCACAAAAGTGAGTACACCCCTCACATTTTTGTAAATATTTTATTATATCTTTTCATGTGACAACACTGAAGAAATGACACTTTGCTACAATGTAAAGTAGTGAGTGTACAGCTTGTATAACAGTGTAAATTTGCTGTCCCCTCAAAATAACAACACACAGCCATTGATGTCTAAACCGCTGGCAACAAAAGTGAGTACACCCCTAAGTAAAAATGTTCAAATTGGGCACAAAGTGTCAATATTTGAGTGGCCACCATTATTTTCCAGCACTGCCTTAACCCTCTTGGGCATAAAGTTCACCAGAGCTTCACAGGTTGCCACTGGAGTCCTCTTCCACTCCTCCATGACGACATCACGGAGCTGGTGGATGTTAGAGACCTTGCGCTCCTCCACCTTCCGTTTGAGGATGCCCCAAAGATGGTCAGTAGGGTTTAGGTCTGGAGACACACTTGGCCAGTCCATCACCTTTACCCTCAGCTTCTTTAGCAAGTCAGTGGTCATCTTGGAGGTGTGTTTGGGGTCGTTATGTTGGAATACTGCCCTGTGGCCCAGTCTCCAAAGGGAGAGGATCATGCTCTGCTTCAGTATGTCACAGTACATGTTGGCATTCATGGTTCCCTCAATGAACTGTAGCTCTCCAGTGCCAGCAGCACTCATGCAGCCCCAGACCATGACACTCCCACCGCCATGCTTGACTGTAGGCAAGACACACTTGTCTTTGTACTCCTCACCTGGTTGCCACCACACATGCTTGACACCATCTGAACCAAATAAGTTTATCTTGGCCTCATCAGACCCCAGGACATGGTTTCAGTAATCCATGTCCTTAGTCTGCTTGTCTTCAGCAAACTGTTTGCAGGCTTTCTTTTGCATCATCTTTAAAAGAGGCTTCCTTCTGGAACGACAGCCATGCAGACCAATTTTTGAATCAGGAAGGCTGGCAATTCAGATGCTCTTGAATAAAAGTACTTTATTTGTTACATGGGTACACGGGTACAGGCTATACACTGACGCGTTTCCGCTATGAAGCGTTCATCAAAGCATACATATTTGATTTAAAAACTGCTATTTATAACAAAACAAGTACCTCTGTGATTTCCTTCTCAACTAAGAAGACTCATCAAACAATACATTAACTGTAATTGTAAATCAGTGGTTTATGTTATTCAATGTAGTGCTTGTAACCTGCAACATGTTGGGTGTACTATACGCCCGTTGAGAGTTAGAATCTCGGAACATGTGAATGACACTACTAATATGAATGCTAAAAATATTTCAAATGTGTCAAAACACTTCTGAGAAGTACAGCACGGCAATCTTGACCCTTTTTCTTTTCTTGGTGCTGAACAGGTTAAAAAACCCGTAAGAGGAAGTGATACTCATCGTATGTTGCATAAATGTGAAGTGTCGTGGATCCATACCCTTAATACTAGAAAACCGTATGGCTTGAATGATAGGATGGACATAAATCTTTTCTTAAAATAATTACATTGTTATATTAGTTTCAGTAATAGCAGAACATGTTTTACTTGTTCATGATATGTCTTTCATATGCCTGCTGTGTCTCCTTTCTTTCTCTCCATGTGTTCTTAATTGATTGTTTCTAATCAGGATATACTCGCCCATTTTGAGTACTTGTTTTGTTATAAATATCAGTTTTTAAATCAAATATGTATGCTTTGATGAAGGCTTCATAGCTGAAACGCGTCAGTGTATAGCCTGTACCCGTGTACCCATTTAACAAATAAAGTACTTTTATTCAAGAGCATCCGAGCTGCCAGCCTTCCTGATTCAAGAATCGCATCTGTTGAGCCTGAACACCCTGGACCACAGTTCGTGGACTTTTATATTGGCAGTGGAGCTGGGGTAGTGATGTTGTTTCTCCCATACAGACCAATTTGATGAAGTGTGTGGCGTATGGTCTGAGCACTGACAGGCTGACCTCTCCCCACCCCTTCAACCCCTGCAGCAATGCTGGCACCACTCATACATCTATTTCCCAAGGACAACCTCGGGATAGGTCGCTGAGCACGTGCACTTTTTTGGTCAACCATGGTGAGGCCTGTTCTGAGTGGAACCTGACCTGTTAAACCACTGTATGGTCTTGGCCACCATGCTACAGCTCAATTTCCGGGTCTTGACAATCTTATTATAGCCTAGGCCATCTTTATGTAGAGCAACAATTCTTTTTTTCAGATCCTCAGAGTTCTTTGCCATGAGGTGCCATGTTGAACCTCCAGTGACCAGTATGAGAGAATGAGAGTGATAACACCAAATTTAACACACCTGCTCCCCATTCACACCTGAGACCTTGTAACACTATCAAGTCACATGACATCGGGGAGGGAAAATGGCTAATTGGGCCCAATTTAGACATTTTCACTTAGGGTTGTACTCCCTTTTGTTGCCAGCGGTTTAGACATTAATGGCTGTATGTTGAGTTATTTTGAGGGGACAGCAAATTTACACTGTTAGGCTGGGTTCACACCATTGCGAATTGGATGTAGGTTCCCGCACCCAATTCGCAATAGCAGGAGATTTTGACCGGTTCTCTATGGAGCCAGTTCACATATCTCCGCAGCAGGTCCGGTACGTTTTTCACAAAAACACTGTGCGACTTTTGGTCTGTTTTTAGCCCAAAATTTGGGCTGAAATCAGACCTGTAACGGTGTACCAGGATGCACCGGACCTCTGCTGTGAGCCGCAAGCGGTTCATATGTGAACCCAGCCTTATACAAGATGTACACTAACTACTTTACATTGTAGCAAAGTGTCATTTCTTCAGTGTTGTCACATGAAAAGATAGAATAAAATATTTACAAAAATGTGAGGGGTGTACTCACTTTTGTGAGATACTGTATACTGGAATTGTTTTTTTTTTTTTTTTAATACTACTAATGGCACCGATCAGCGACTTATAGTGGGACTATGATAGTATAGCGGGCAGTCTGACACTAAGACCCCTTTCACACCAAGGAGTTTTTCAGGCGCTTTTGCTCTAAAAATAGCGAATAAAAAGCACCTGAAAAACTCCCCCAATACACCCCAGTGTGAAAGCCCGAGTGCTTTCACACTGGGGCAGTGCGCTTGCAGGACGGTAAAAAAAAGTCCTGCAAGCTGCATCTTTACAGCGGTGTATTCACCACTCCTATACCGCCCCTGCCCATTGAAAACAATGGGGCAGCGCTCCTGAAATGGTGAACACCAATTCGGAAGCGCCGCAAACCGGCACTTTTAACCCTTGTTTAACACCTTTTGGGGGGGTTTAAAAGTGCACCCCCACCGCCCGAATAGCGGCACCATAGCGCCGCTATAAAGAGCAGCAAAGTGCCACAAATTAGTGGTGTTTCACCGCTAACGCTCTGGTGGCCCCGGTGTGAAAGGAGCCTAACTGATACTTTGTAGGAACCAGTGACACTAATATAGTGATCAGTGCTAAAAATATGCTTTGTCACTGTACTTATGGCACTGGCTGGGAAGGGGTTAACATCTAGAGTGATCAAAGGGTTAAATGTGTGCCTAACCAGTGTTTGTGTGTGCTGTGCGGTGCTTTTACTAAGGGATGTGACAGGAGAGCCACTTTGCCGCCGTATAACGGTGTTATGCTGTTGGCAAGTGGCTAGCCAAGATGTGATTTGTAAATTTCAGCACATGGATATTACAAATAAAAGGGCATTTGATACATTGGCGGACTGTACCTCCCTTTTTTCTATATGTACCAGCCGATAGAATGGAGCCTGCTTGATGTAAAGGTCTGGTGAGTGTAACTAGCTAGTTAGCACAAAACACCTAATTAACTTTGAATTTGCCTATATTCATCTATACTGAGGAAAATTATAAAACGCAACACTTTTTTGTGTTTGCCCCTATGTATCATGAGCTGAACTCAGAGCTACAACTTTTTCTATGTACACAAGAGGTCTATTTCTCTCAAATATTGTTCACAAATCTGCCTAAGCCCTGGTCCACATTGATGCTACTTTGAAATTGCTGCTACTTCACTTAGAGCAGTGGTTCTCAACTCCGGTCCTCGGGACCCACCAACAGGCCAGATTTTAAGTATTACCTTGGGGAGATGCAGACTAGAATGCTGCAATCATTGAGCAGCAAATTCCATCACATGTGATGTATTTCAGTTATCCTGCAAACCTGGCCTGTTAGTGGGTCCCGAGGACCGGAGTTGAGAACCACTGACTTAGAGCAAGGTCACCGCTATGTCAGGTGCTATTTGATAGGCTTCTGTGTGGCTTCATTCACAGATGTCTATTGAAGTCACACGTGAAATCGGCAAAAGTCGTGCAGGAACTACTTTTGCAAATCGGTGCAGCGCTGCAAAATTGGTGTCACACCAATCGGTACAGTGCCATTGCCGACAATATGCTGCGATTTGTCATGCGATTTGATCTCTCAAATCGCATGACAAATCGCTCCAATGTGAACCTGGGTCAAATCTGTGTTAGGCCCCTTTGACACTTGTGCAACCCGGTTTTACCGTGAATTTTTGCCGCAATTTTGACGCGTTTTGGGATCAGAACGACTTTGGTCCAACTTTGTTGCAACTTTGGCTCAATGAAAACATATAACAAAGTCGTACAGAAATAGTACAGAAATCGCATCTATATTATTCAGGTGCGATTTGCATGAGACTTTGAGGGTTTAAGATTGAAGTCTATGGACCTCAAGTTGCATTGAAGTTGGACCAAAGTAAATGCAGGGACTACTTTAACTGCTTCCCGACCGCACGCCGTGTATTCACGGCGGCAGTCGGGGAGCTGGGCGCGAATCGCCGTAAATATACGGCGATTCGCATTTTGGCCACCAGGGGGCGCGCGCGCGCACCCGCCGCACTCCCGAGGAGTGTGCCCGCGGCTCGGGCGGACCCGATGTCCGCTGGCGAGCCGCGATGAGCGGCTACAGGGAAAAGAAGGGGAACCGCCGATGTAAACACGGCGGTTCCCCGCCCTGTCAGTGGGGCATGGGTGATCTACTGATCCCTGTCACTGGGATCAGTTAGATCTCTCATGCCCATGTTAGCCCAACCCCCCCACAGTAAGAACACACCCAGGGAACACGGTTAACCCCTTCACTGCCAATGACATTTACACAGTAATCAGTGGACATTTAAATTTCTGATCGCTGAATAAATGTCATTGGTCCCAAAAATGTGTCAAAAATGTCCGACATGTCCGCTGAAATATCGCAGTACCGCTAAAAATCGCAGATCGCCGCCATTACTAGTAAAAAATAAAAAAAAAAT
>BLSH010023839.1:334309-347298 GCA_018402905.1 Glandirana rugosa
TCCCATGTGCCCCCCCCTAAATATTAAAGCTGGAGACGCCACTGTTATCACCTTGTCGGATGCCCAACATGTCATCGGGCCGGTTCACACTGGTGCAATGCGGGAACCCTGCAAATCCACTGCTCACTCGCACCAGACTCACAGGCAGTTCACACTGCCATATGCAAACTGTGGGGAGTCTCAATAGAAAGCTAATGACACCCCCAAATCAGTTAGCTTATCGCAGTGTGAACTGCAAACTTGGACAGGAATCGGATCGCATGGTGTGAACACCCATGTGATCCAATTCTGCTGCGAACAAAAAAAGGGTCCTGTGCGAGTTTGGTCCGAATGTGATGCGATTTCAGCCATACTATCTGTATGGCTGAAATTCCATTGCACAGAGATCGCATGTGATTTTCACTGCAGTACGGTATGAGTCACATCAGATCTCAGACTACTCTGCAGTGTGAACCGGCCCTAACGCCATCATACACTGCAATACTATTGATAATGGAGCCTTACATTTGTTTAATAACAGGATTCATAGGTGTGCGCAGCCTATTGCATTAGGGTGTGCACCACAAAGCACAAACAAACGTGAGTGTGTGTGTGTATATATGTCAGAAGGGCAGAGGACGGTTTCAGTAGGGCAGAGATCGATGTCAGTAGTTTATTTTTATTTTATTTGTTTTTTTTACAATCTTGATTTTTAAATTTTTTTACAATATTATATATATTTTTTTTCCATTAGGAGCCTTGCTGGGGGGCTTTAATGAAGTATCAGGGGTCTAAACAAACCCCTGATGTCTCACTTTTGAGACAGAGAAAGAGACTGAGGACAGAGATTCCCCAGTCTTTCTGTGCACCAAGGCAGCAGAGGGAATCTGCACAGTACAGAGTGATTAGGGTGTGCCCAGGCACACCTGCCACCCTATGTGCGCACGCCTATGACAGGATTCATGAATTTTGACAGGAGATTAAATTCAACATTTGCATTGGAGGTGACGCGGTTCCTTTTCACACTGCCGTCTGTGAACCGCTGAGAGTGTTAATACAATGTCAATGACATCCCCAGAACCGTTTACAGATCGCAGTGTGAACTGTGAACTCGCACAGGAATTGGATCGCATAGGTGAGAACACCCATGCAATCCGATTCTAGCACGGGGAAAAAAAAGTCCCTCAACTATTTTCCTGCAAATCTAATGCGAGTTCAGCCATAGGATCGTATGGTTGAACTCACATTGCACAGACATCGCATGCAAACGGCACCGCAGTGCTGGTGCGAATCATATGCCATGTCTGTGTTCGCACAAGTGTGAACCCAGGTTGAAAGGGGATGTATTCAGTCTGATTTATATGTCAAACCAATAGATAGAAATCAAATTAAATTGTTTGACGTCCATTGTACATAGGCAATTGTACTGGGTAACCAGGATTGTGAATAATCATAAACAACAGAAAGTGGGATTGCAAGAGATGTGTTACAAGTTGATAGATCAGGGGTTACCCTGACAACATAATTGGAAGTGAATTGGCTAGCTTGGAGTTATGATATTATATATAGTAGTGATATTTTAACCACTTAAGGACTGGAAGGATTTCCCATGTTAGGACCAGAGCACTTTTTGCGATTCGGCACTGCGTCACTTTAACCACTTGCCGACCGCCGATCGGCATTTGGCGGCGGCAAAGTGGTTCGTTCCCGCAAAACGCCGTCATACGACGGCGGCTGCGGGATCGAGCTTAGGGGGCGTTTTTGATATCTTTTTTTATATATTTTTTTTTGATTTGTATTCTAGCAAAAAGTAAGAAATTTTGGGTTTTTTTGCAAAATTGTCGCTCTTCTTTTGTTTATAGCGGCGATCAGAAAGAGGGGTCCGCAGAAGCACAGGCCGCGCTGGGACTTCTGGTTTCCCCTAGATCAATTGACCTCCATCTTAGAGGAGTTTTTTGTTCGAGGGGAATCGGACCCGTTTAGGGGAGGCTCTAAAAAGTGTCCCCCTCCCCCACAATCCTCTGAGGAGGACTCGGAACCGGAAGGGGGCTCTGGGGTCACGGGGACCCCCGTGGAGCTCTCAGACGGAGAGCTGGAGCCTTCGGACGGGGAAGAGGACCAGGGGGCCTCGTGGCACGCGAAAAGGCGCTGGTGGGCGCCTTGGTCGCGACCGTTCGCAATTCACTACGCCTGGATCAGGCTGGAGAGGCACAGGTGTCTGCCTATACTTTTGGGTCCAAGAAGCCCTCTCGTACTCCTAAGGTTTTTCCCCTACCTCCAATATTTTGACCAGTATGTGTATAAGGAATGGAAACGTCCGCTGAATTCCTTTACCCTGCCAAAACGTTTTTCTGTGCGCTATCCATTTGAGGACAGCCTGTTACAGAAATGGGTCTCCCCCGCAGTGGATCCACCAGTGACCAGCCTGAACAAGGCGACAACTATTCCCCTGGAGGGGTCTCCCTCTTTTAGGGATCCGGCCGATAGGCGGACGGAAGCAGTGTCTAAGGCACTCTTTTAGGTGGCGGGGGCAGCCATGCGACCGGCCTTGGCATCTGTCATGGTATCTGTCGCTCACGGAGTGTATGATAGAGTGGAGTGAGGCCCGGGGCGGCGTAGATTCACCTGAATCCGTGCAGCGAGCAGACCACCTGGTACAAGGGCTTTGTTACCTTTGGGACGCAGCTCTGGACTTGGTACCGATGTTAAAAATATTGTTTTTCGCAATCATTATCAGGCACCTGCTGTGGCTGCAACGCTGGTCGGGTGACCACGCGTCCAAGAAAGGTCTCACGGATCTTCCCTTTCAAGGTGGCCGGCTTTTTGGGCCCCAATTGGATGAAATCATTAAGGATTTCACTGGGGGGAAGAGTACGTTATTTCCCAAACCCAAGCGGCGTGACCAGCGCCGCAAACTGGGACCTCAGCCCTCTGGGCAGAAATGTTTTTTTTTTTTGTGTGCCCGGTCAGGCGGGCAGGAACTCCCGGCCTGGCAAATCTGCCTCAGACTCTGGCCCGAAAAGACGGAGGATAAGTCCTCCTCCGCATGATGGGTTGCCCCGCCCGATTCTCGGGTGGGGGGCTGACTTCTGGGGTTCGCGGAAACTTGGACCGCCTGCATCTCTGACCGGTGGGTGCGGGAGGTGGTGTCCTCCGGGTACAAGATAGTTCAGCATCCAGCCCCCGGACAGGCTCTTCCCGTCCAATTTAAGGCTCCCTCCGGAGCGTCGGCTAGCTCTTCTAGGGGCTGTGCGGTCGATGTCTGAACAGGGGGTGATTGTGCCAGTCCCTCCGGCGGAGAGATTCCGTGGCTTCTATTCAAACCTCTTTGTGGTACCAAAGAAGGGGGGGGGGGCAGGCCGGTTCTGGACTTGAAAGCGCTCAATCACTTTGTGATTCAGGATGGAATCAGTCCGTTCGGTCATGGCCGCCCTGCACCAAGGGGATTGGCTGGCGTCCCTGGACATCAAGGACGCATATCTGCACGTTCCCATCTATGTCGGGCACCAGCGCTTCCTGCACTTTGCTGTGGGGGACCTTCATTACCAGTTTGTGGCTCCCCCCTTCGGCCTAGCCTCGGCTCCGCGGGTGTTCACCAAGTTACTGGCCCCGGTGCTCGCTCTGTTGCGGCAGAGGGGCATTGCCATGGTAGCCTACCTGGACGATCTTCTCCTGCACGTGGAGTCGGCGCAGGCTCTGGAGGACAATGTTACTGTCACCCTGACCTCACTGAGGGACTACGGTTGGCTGATCAACCTACAGAGGTCGACATTGACCCCGTCCTGTCGCATCGAATATCTGGGTCTGACATTGGACATGGTGCAGGCAAAGGTATTTCTACCTCCGGACAAGTTGCTGGCACTGCAAGTAGCAGTGCGGTCCCTCCTGTCACGACGGTGGTCCTCCTTACGTTTTTGCATGCGGGTGTTGGGACCCATGGTCTCGTCCTTTGAGGTGATACCGTACGCCCAGAGTCACACCCGGCTCCTGCAGCAAGCGATACTACTGCAGTGGGACAGGTCCCCATCGTCTCTGGACCGTCTGATCCGGCTGGATCATCTGACCAGGGGTCGTTGGCTTGGTGGCTTCAGGCCCCGGCATTGACCCTGGGGAAGTTGTTTCTTCCTCTAAATTGGTCGATAGTCACGACGGATGCCAGTCTCTCGGGCTGGGGAGGAGTCCTGGGGAAACTGTCGTCTCAGGGCCATTGGTCGACGTAGGAGTCTCAACTTCCGATCAATGTGTTGGAGCTGAGGGCGATCAAGCTTTGTCTCCTCCGCTGGTCGGCGAGGCTGCGCGGCCTCCCGGTTCGGGTTCAGTCTGACAACGCCACGGCCATGGCGTACGTGAACCATCAAGGCGGAACAAGAAGCTCGGCAGCAGAGGCAGCCCACATCCTAAAGTGGGCAGAGCTTCACATGCCGGCAATCTCCGCCATCTACATTTCGGGCGTAGAAAATTGGAAGGCGGGCTTCCTAAGTCGCCAAAAGCTGGACCAGGGAGAGTGGTCCTTGCATCCAGAGGTCTTTCACCAGATTTGCGAAAGGTGGGGCACGCCAGATGTGGATCTCCTGGTGTCAAGATTCAATCACAAGGTGAAGTGCTTCGTGAGCAGGTCAAAGGACCCGTTGGCGGCAGCCTCGGATGCTCTGGTGGCCCCGTGGTTCCGGTACAGGCTTCTGTACGCCTTTCCTCCTCTCAAGCTTCTACCTCGGTTGCTGCGCAGGATAGAAGTGGAGGGAATCCCGACAATCCTGGTGGCTCCAGGATGGCCTCGGCGCCCTTGGTACGCCGATGTGGTGCGGATGGTAACAGACGTTCCCTGGCGACTTCCGCTTCGCGAAGATCTACTATCGCAGGGTCCCATCTTGCACCCTGCTTTACCATCGCTGGCTTTGACGGCAGGGCTATTGAGTCCCAGGTGTTGAGGGACAGGGGGGTCTCTGCGTTAGTGATTCTCACTATGCTTAAGGCGCGCAAGGGTACTTCGCGCAAGATTTCTCATCGCACCTGGAAGGCCTATATTGCCTGGTGCGAGTCGGGGGGTTGGAACCCCCGTTCCTTTGCAGTTGCCCAGGTGCTGGCCTTTCTTCAACAGGGCCTGAACCAAAAGTTGGCTTTGAGCACCCTCAAGGGCCAGATCTGTGCTCTGGCGATTTTCTCTTTCAGCGTCCTTTGGCGACGCATTCTTTGATCCGTACATTTGTACAGGGTGTACGTCATGTGGCTCCTCAGGTACGGTCGCCCTTGGCACCGTGGGATCTGAACTTGGTACTTTCTGTACGGCATAAACCGCCTTATGAGAAGATCAGGGATACTCCCTTACAATTGCTGTCTCAGAAGGTTGCCTTCTTGGTGGCTATCACATCCGCTAGGCGGGTGTCTGAATTGGCAGCTTTATCGTGTAGGTCTCCTTATTTGGCCCTACATAAGGATAACGGGTGCTGCACCCGTCTCCTTCGTTCCTTCCGAAGGTAGTATCCTCTTTTCACATTAATGAGGACATTGTCCTCCCTTCCTTGTGTCCGCACCCTTCTCACCCTAAGGAGATTGCCTTGCATTCCTTGGATGTGGTGAGAGCATTGCGGGTGTATTTGGCAGCTACGGCTCCTTTTAGGAAGTCTGATGAGCTATTTGTGCTGACGGATGGGCCGCGCAAAGGGTTGGCAGCTTTGTCGGCCACTGTTTCACGTTGGATCAGACAGACCATGACCCATGCGTATACTGTTCGGGGACAAGAACCCCCTTTTCCGGTCACAGCTCATTCCACCAGGGCGGTTAGCACTTCCTGGGCGTTTAGACACCAAGCATCGGTGTCTCAGGTGCAAGGTGGCTACTTGGGCCTCGGTGCACACTTTTGTTAAGTTTTACAAAGTTGATGTGTCAACATCTGCGGATGCTGCCTTTGGCCGCAAAGTTTTACATGCGGCGGTGTAGGCGAGATCTTTCTGTGGGTACAGTTGTTATTGTTTGCCCACCCCTCTGTTTGACACTGCTTTGGGACTTCCCCACGTGTCATGAATAGAGGCTGCGTCTGTTAATGAACGTAAGAGAAAATAGGATTTTATTAAGAACTTACCGTAAAATCCTTTTCTCTGAGTTCACTGACAGATGCAGCACCCACCCCTCGGTGTGTTTGTACGGCTTGTTACGAACTGATATGCTATGCAGGGCTGAGGGGTTATGTGCTGAGTAAGGACAGCCCCCTTGGGAGGAGCCAGCTTTGCTTTCTGAACTTTCGTTCTGCCTAGTCTACTCCTAGTAAAAGGTACATAACCCACGTGTCATGAATAGAGGCTGCGTCTGTCAATGAACTCAGAGAAAAGGATTTTACGGTAAGTTCTTAATAAAATCCTATTTTTTCCCCCACAAATAGTGCTTTCTTTTGGTGGTATCACCTCTGAACATAAATACAAATAATTTGAATAAAGTGCATAGGTGCTAAAGTGACAGAACAACTAAATGTCCAAATCCAAAAAGAAAACCAAGGTGAATATTTCATAAAATGGTGTTTATATAAAAAGTCCAGAGAATCTAGTAAAGAAAAAATCCCAGGATGTAGAGAGCTGTCAGAGATGTGGAGCGAACCACCACCAGAGACATGCACACCTTAGGGTATTTGCGGGGGAGGTACCCTTACCAGGAATGGTGGACTCACTATCTCTAGTGGGTCAATCAGGTTAGCAGATTTACACTATGGATTCCTCCTTGTTTTAATGATTTATATGGTGGAGATGGATGGTTGACAAACGAGTCATTTGGCTGCTGATATAACGGAAGGTTGGAGAGGGGAGAAGCCCGCATGTAATACCCCGCAGAGGGTGATCTCTGCTAACCTGATTGACCCACTAGAGATAGTGAGTCCACCATTTCTGGTAAGGGTACCTCCCCCGTAAACACCCTAAGGTGTGCATGTCTCTGGTGGTGGTTTGCTCGCTCCAGTCAAACTCCTACGTTGGATACTATCACAGTCTCTACATCCTGGGATTTTTTTTCTTTACTAGATTCTCTGGACTTTTTATATAAACACAATTTTTATGAAATATTCACCTTTTGTTTTCTTTTTGGATTTGGACATTTAGATGTTCTTTCACTTTAGCACCTATGCACTTTATTCAAATTATTTGTATTTATGTTCATATATGAATGTACTTATGAACTGTTTATATCTGTATTATTTTTCTGTGTTATTACATGGCCTGTTGCTACTGCACTAGACACTTTAGCGCAATACTTGTTTTCGAATTTGATTTGATCACCTCTGCCTCATTTCTGATCACCGCTATAAACAAAAAAAGAGCGACAATTTTGCAAAAAAAAAAAAATTCTTAATTTTTGCTATAATACATGTCCAAAAAAATAAATAAACATATTCATTGGGTTTCGCCGATTTATATTCTTCCTCATATTTTTGATTTTTGAAAAAAAAATACAACCTGCGTTTATTAATTGGTTTGCGCAAAAGTTGCCACGTTTACAAACCATGAAAATTCATTTCTGGCGTTTTTTTTACAATTATTTTTTTTTTTTTTTTTTTTTTTTTTTACTGGTAATGGCGGCGATCTGTGATTTTTATCAGGACTTTGATATTGGGGCGGACATGTCAGACATTTTTGACACTTTTGAGACCAATTACATTTATACAGTGATCTGAAATTTAAATATCCACTGATTACTGTATAAATGTCATTGGCAGTGAAGGGGTTAACCTGGGGGGTCCGCTCTAGGGGTTAACTGTGTTCCCTGGGTGTGTTCTAAGTGTATGGGGGCTTGGCTGGCTGGAGAACCAGAGATCTATCTGATCCTGAAAACAGGCATCAGTAAATCTCTAACATGCTGCCTGTCAGAACAGGGACCCGCCGTGTTTACATCGGTGGTTCCCCTTTCTGGCTCTGTGACAGGACATTGTGAGTCACCAGCGAACATCGAGTCCGCCCAACCCACAGCCCCCCCCCCCCCCAGGGAGTGCGCGGCGAGCATGAGTGAGCGCCGCTGGCAGCACACACTCGTCCCCTAGCAGCTGAGCATGCAAGTGACGACTATAAGCGGCAATTCGCGGGACAGAGCCACGCTATTACCGCTTATAGTCATACGACGGTTGGGAAGTGGTTAAGATCTCGAGATAGGTGAGTGAAACACATGCCTTTCTGAATGCAGTGTAGCGGTACCCCCGAAGGAGCTGCTAATGAAATTTATATTTTCGCCGGGCCTCTGCTTCTCAACCCCCCTGGCACACCCAGCAGCAGTGTATTTGTAATGCACAGTAAAACAGACACATATGCAGTGAACAGGAAGTTTGTTTACTGAGATACTTCCCACATTCAAACAAACTATACACTGATATTAAAATGTATAAACTGTTAAACTTAAATACACACTTCAAAGTAATGCAGGCAAACAATTCAAATGGCTCTAAATAGACTTATGCATTCAGGCATGAAAGGGAACTGATCTGACCTGACAACAGTCAGTCTGTTTCCTTAAAATCCTGAAACCACAAACCCAGGCAATGAATATGTGAGGTAACAGATTTCAAATCACTGATACCAGTAAAGTGATAATGCGAGTCCTCACACTGGAAACATCCGAAATCTTCGCTAGCCTGACGTTGGTGCACTTGGTGTCCTGTTGAGCAGGATTAACAAACGCTACTTGTAAGTATCCTGGTAGGCGAAGTGGAATTTAGTGACTAAACAGCAGAGTGCGAGTGTTCCTACCACTGTGGGCGCTGATAGGGCAATGCAACCTTAATACTGTGTCTTTAAGGATGGGCAAAAGGCCCACTCACCCATCCTACGACCAAAGGATCAAACGATAGGCCCACGTCCTCCGGATCGCCTGGGGAGGTACTCTGGGGACCCTCTCTGGTATGATGTCCGTCACCGTCCGACCTCTGGAGCTGTGGCAGGATCAGCACACCGTCCTCTGGAGCTGTGGCAGGATCAGCACACCGTCCTCTGGAGCTGTGGCAGGATCAGCACACCGAGCTCTGTGATTAACAGTAGCCTCGCTGGTCACATCTATCTCCTTCTCTCCCTCATGGAGAACTCCTCAGCCTTCTAAAATGGAGTCCTTAGCCAGCCCTCTGCTTTCACAGAGCCCTCTGGGATTTGTAGTCCTGTGCCTTTAAAAGTCAATGGGGCAGCTCTCCCAGGGGACTTCATATTCCATGGTCCTTTGCATCTCCCAGGAATCCCTCTGCTTACTACTTGTAAAAGCCTCCTCATCCAGCAGCATAGCAGAGAAACCAGTGTAATCCGATCCTCCTGTTCCTTACACAGCTTGCATTGAATTCAGTCTACAAACAAGGGGGGGATTTCAGTCAGGGGCTGACATGCACATCTTTCCCTACTAGAAGTGTCTGTGTATTCACAGCGGTCCCCTGCCAAAGTTCATAAGTAACAGGCAGCAAAGCGGGCCCCCCGCTACACACTCCCCCCACCAAAGAACCTTTGGTCCTCCAAAGGAAGTAAAGTCTGTGACCTGTTACATGCTTTGTGTATACACGCGGAGAGAAAGACAGGTTAGTGCACACAGGAAACCAAGCAGTTTGCATTTGCATAGAACCCTGGCAGAGGAACCTCCCACCAATGAGCATAGGAGGGAAGGTTGTCCTGCCTACAGGCCACTTCAATTGGAATGGCCCAGCCAGATGTGCCAGGGGGTGAGTTAAGGTTGCCCTCCACCAAATCCGTGGGGGAAGAACCAGGCTCTTCAAGAGTCCTTTGAGAAGTGAAGATCACTTCCTCAGCTTTCACCCAAATGATGATATGTTAGTCTCTTTGGTGGGCGAATAACTCTTTTCTCTCTCTGCTCCTTGGCTTCAGATGTGGTGGGCCTACTTTCCTTTTCCCTCTCTTCTTCTACTTCAGTTTCCTTCTACTCAGCTAAGGGGTGAGGATCCTCAGAGTCTGCTGCCAACATAGGGGACAGGGAATCTCCCATATCTTCTGAAGGCTGCCTCTGGGGTACGAATTCTGGGGCCTCCGGCCTAAGGGTCTCAGTATTGGTCACCTTGAGGGGAGAGGGCAAAGGACTAACAAGTTCTAACATTTGGGATGGCCACAGCCAATCTATTCCCATCCCCTCATCCTCACTGTCTTCATCTTCTGCATCCAGAGGTGCCGACTGAGATGTAGTCACTGGACGAGACCTTTGTGAGGGTGCAGGTGTAGACTGGGGATCCAATGGTGGTGAAATACAGACTGCTTCCGACAAGGGCAACAGGTGATTGCGATGCCAAGTCTTTAGCGGGCCTGTACTTCCTTCTGGTTGGATCTGATATACTGGCAGCCCTGGAAGTTGTTTACAAATCACATAAGGCTGTGACCTACAACGATCAGCCAGCTTGTGCTTCCCAGGGACACCCAGATTCCTCAACAGTACCCTGTCACCTGGCTGTAAGTCTTGCACTCTCACCCTCAGATCAAAGTTATTTTTATTTCTCTGTCCTCTGGCATCTGAGGCAGCCTGGGCCTTCTCATAGGCAGTCTTTAAACTTCTCCTCAGACGATCCACATATCTTCTGTGAGAGGTTGCTGAGGTACAGTCCAATGAGGTGCCAAAGGCCAGGTCGACGGGCAACCAAGCTTTCCGTCCAAACATCAACAGATAAGGGGTGTAGCCTGTGGCATCATTCGATGTGCTGTTATATGCATGCACAATGGCCGCTATGTGCTTACTCCAGTGTTGCTTCTGTTCTGAGGTAAGAGTACCAAGCATATCCAGGAGAGTCCTATTGAACCTCTCTGGCTGGGGATCACCTTGGGGATGATACGGAGTGGTTCGCAATTTCTTTATGCCAAGAAGATCTAGAAGTCTTTTGATGAGGCGTCCCTCAAAGTCTCTCCCTTGATCAGAGTGGATGCGTTGGGGTAGGCCATAGTGCACGAAAAACTTTTCCATTTTCCACTAAGGTTTTAGCTACAGTAGATGCTTGCTGATCCTTTGTAGAAAAGGCCTGGGCATACCTAGTGAAATGATCTGTTACTACTAGAATGTTTCCTTGTCCACTCAAATCAGGCTCCAGACACAGAAAATCAATGCACACCAACTCCATGGGTCCTTGGCTTTGAAGGTGGCCCATGGGGGGCAGCTCTCTGAGGTAGAGTCTTCCTCTGAATGCATCGGATGCATGAATGGCAGTAGCTCTCAACTTCGGTCCGCATACAGGGCCAGTAGAACCGGTCTCTTACCAAGTTAAAAGTTCTGTCGGACCCTACATGGCCATGGTTATCATGTAGAGCAGTTAACACAGTCTCTCTGTGTTTTTCAGGTAGAAGTAACTGCCATCTATCTTCGGGACCACCGGAGGGGCCCCTTCGGTAGACCACTCCGTTGCGCAATTGCAGCCGATCCCACTCTCTATGAAGCAAACGAGCTTCCTTTGGGGTGTCAGTAAGGAGCAGATCAGGACACTGACTCTCTACAGCTCTCAACGCCAAATTACAAAGTGGGTCTTCCATCTGATCCTTCCTCAAATCTTTCTTGGAGAGCTTCAGCAAGCCCTCCTCTCCAACTTGGATGAGGTTGCAGTAACTCCTGGGGACTCCAGCAGCTGTGACACCAATTTCTTCTGCCCTTGATCCACCTCCAGTTCGGTACTCGGCTCCCTGACAAAGGGCTCACACACCTTCTGGTGGCAGTTGGGTCCACTCTTCCGAAGAGTCTCTAGAATCATGTGGCCTTCTTGACAGGGCATCGGCATCCCTGTTTCCAATCCCCGGGCGATACCTAAGGCTGAAAGTGAACTCGGACAGAGCAGCCAACCACCTATGACCGGTGGCATCCAGCTTTGCAGTAGTGAGGATGTAGGTGAGAGGATTATTATCTGTCTTGACCACGAAGTTTGCCCCGTACAAGTAATCCCTCAGCTTATCCACCACTGCCCACTTGAGAGCAAGAAATTCAAGTTTGTGGGTAGGGTAGTTCTTCTCAGCAGGTGCTAAACTCCAACTCACATAGGCAACTGGTCGTAAGTGCTCACCATGTTCCTGATAGAGTACTCCTCCTAGACCCTCCCGGCTGGCATCAACGTGAAGCTCGTATGACTTTGTTGGATCTGCATAAGCCAAGACAGGAGCAGTCGTTAGACTCCACTTCAGCTGTCGAAACGACTCTTCACACTGATCTGTCCACTGTCCCTGAATGGACTCTTTAGGTCTCCTGGATCCTCCGGCTGAGCTGACAGGCTTTACTGGATCTAGGCCATTCTCATCTTCTTCGTTCCTCAGCAGCTCATTGAGTGGGCGAGCTATTTTAGCGAATCCCTCTACGAACCTCCTGTAGATCGCCTGGGGAGGTACTCTGGGGACCCTCTCTGGTATGATGTCCGTCACCGTCCGACCTCTGGAGCTGTGGCAGGATCAGCACACCGTCCTCTGGAGCTGTGGCAGGATCAGCACACCGACCTCTGGAGCTGTGGCAGGATCAGCACACTGAGCTCTGTGATTAACGGTAGCCTCTCTGGTCACATCTATCTCCTTCTCTCCCTCATGGAGAACTCCTCAGCCTTCTAAAATGGAGTCCTTAGCCAGCCCTCTGCTTTCACAGAGCCCTCTGGGATTTGTAGTCCTGTGCCTTTAACCACTTCCCGCCGGTAGGACGTCCATGGACGTCCTAGACTTTGAGTGGTAATATCTGAATGGTGCCAGCAGCTAGAGGCACCATTCAGATATCATTTTTTTCAGCAGGCGATTCTGCACACCCCAAGAACGATCATAGCAGCAGTTCAGCCGCTTGATCGTTCTTGTAGGCAGCGGGAGGGGACGTCCCCCCCCTCCCGCCGCCATTCGGTGCTTCTCCCGTGCCGCCCGTACGATCGGCGGCAGGGAGAAGAGATCCGTCGCCGCTGGAGTGTCGTCAGGGAGATGACTGGTGACCATCTGGTCACCAGTCATCTCTATGACCCTTGGAGGACCGGGCGCGATGTTATGACGTCACGCCCGGCCCGGCTTTTGTAAACAAAGCCGTGATCACGGCTGGAAAGGCTGGGATCGGAATTTTTTTTT
>BLSH010023839.1:352292-362316 GCA_018402905.1 Glandirana rugosa
ACTAAAAACTGCAAGCCCAGGGTAACTGGGGAGCTCCCTCTAGGCCTTGACAGCCTCCAGACTATTCCATCTCCAGCTCTTCCACCCAAATTCTCCTCCCAGACTGGGCTGACCCTAGGTATTTAAGGAGGCCTGCCCCCTGCCAATCCAGGTTAGGGATTGGTCCGAGCTCTTTAACATACCTCAGGAAGCTTCACCAACTCTTCCCCCACCCTTTCTCCCAGAACTTTCTAACCCAGAGAGGAGGGGTTACCAAGGGATGTCACTACCTGCAGTCACCAATCACTCCCTAGTAGGGATGGGGTGAACGGACCCCTGTTCGGTTCGCACCAGAACTTTTGAACACAGCAAAAGTTCAGACCCGAATAACAAACCCCATTAAAGTCAATGGGACCCGAACGTCAAAAATCAAGTGCCCATCTTGAAGGCTTATATGCAAGTAATTGGGCATACAATGGTTATAGGGGTCTGGTTCCTGCCCTGGGGAACATATATCAATGAAAAAAAACTTTGTGAAAAACGTCATTTTTAAATGAGCAGTGATTTTTTTTATTTTTAAAGTGAAAGCATAAAAATGAAAAAAAAACTTCCAATATAGTGCCTGGGGGGTCCCCTTAGTCTACTTGTAAAGTGGCAGATCTACACCGTGTCTAGAATCTGCTGCAGCAATATTGCATTTATAAAGCCAAAAAAAATGAAATTTTTCCTGCACGCTGCCTTTATTTTGCTCAGCAACAGCAGGGGAGCCAGTGTGTATGATGAGGCCACAATCTAGTGCACTGGGAACAAGATAAGAGATTTTTTTGGATAAATTCTGGTGTCAATTGCAATGATATGCACCTGTCAAACAGGTGCAGAAAAAATTGTCCTTTGGGTGTTGGTGGCGCCTTTCCACTGTAACCCTATAGAGGTACACTTGATGAAAGCAAGAATTGTCCTTGCTGTAAAAAATTGTCTCATGTTCCTGTCATCCTCAACCTCAGAACCAACATCTGAATCCAGTAATGGCTGGGCATCATGAAGGAGCAAGTGGTTGACGCTGTGGGCAAATAACTCAGCTGACTCCTCCATGGCTGATGTTGGGGCTATGGCAGGAATAGATGTGGACAAGGAGGCAGATTTATCTACTCTGGCAACTGCAGGGGACTGCACACTTGTCTCTACTTGTGTGACAGAGGATGAGGAGGATGAGGAAGGTTTAGTAAGCCAGTCCACCACCTCCTCTGCATGCTGTGGCTGGATAGCACAGGCAAACTCACTAAACAGAGGAAATGATGCCCTGCCTGAGGACTGACCACCACGTCTACCTTTGCCTGTGGACCTATTTGTTGCTGGCCCCCTTACAGTGCCAAGGGAACGTCTGCCTCTCCTTGTTGTCATCCCAGACATTATTGGGAGGGAGGGGGCGGTGCTTATTAGCAAATGCAAAGAAAAAGTGGAAATCTGTACGTAGATGCACTTTAATCAATGTAAAGTGGTGTTTGGTGCACTTTAATTTGAGTACGTACACTACACACACAATCCACGGATACACTATAATATACTGCAATATAATGCATCAAATGTACAGTGACACACAGAACTAACTATATGGCGTTAAACTTGCAGTAACGCACACAACTATATGGCGATAAACTGGTAGTAATGCACACAGATCTATATAGCGTTCAACTGGCAGTAACACACAGAACTATATGACGTTAAACTGGCAGTAACGCAGACGGAAGTAAATGCCGTTAAACTTGAAGTAAAGCACAAAACGATATGGCATTAAATTGGCAGTAACGCTCACAAAACGATATGGCATTAAACTGGCAGTAACGCACACAGATCTATATAGCGTTCAACTGGCAGTGATGCACACAGAACTATATGGCATTAAACTGGCAGTAACGCACACAGATCTATATAGCGTTCAACTGGCAGTAATGCACACAGAACTATATGGCATTAAACCTGGCAGTAACGCACACAGAAGTACATGGCGTTAAACTTGCAGTAACACAATCAAATAGATGGTGTTTAACCGTCACTACACTGACGCTACGTGCACTGTCCCTACTCAAGCTATACACTTATGAAAAGATTAGTGACACACTCTCACTACACTACACTGAAACTATCTGAGCTGTCCCTACTCTAGCTGCACACTGTGCAAAGCTAAATGATGGTCCTCCTCACTACACTCACACTATCCCTAGACTGACACTAAACTAATATTCTACACTGACAATTGAAGCGCTATAGCACACTAACTAATGGCACTGAAGAGAGGCCTATTCTATCTCTCTCCAGCCGAAATCACACTGAAAATGGCTACCATTGAAAGATAACTTTTATACTGTGGGGCAGAAAAGAGCCATGATTGGATAAGGTCATGATTGCAGTGTCCAATCATGACTCTGACAGTGCTCTGTGCCCTGATTGGCTGAAGCTTTCACTGCTTCAGCCAATCAGGGCTTGCAATGCACTGTTCAGCGGCACAATGCATTTTAGTCGGTTCAGGGGAGGGGGGGTGAACAAACGGTCGAACAACCCATTTGTTCAGATGTTTGCAGAACGACCGAACAATGAAAGCATAAGTTCTGGGCAAACCGTTCGCCCATCCCTACTCCCTAGGCCACTCCCTGACCCAGAATCAAAACAATCAGGCCTGACCAAATTTACATGCACTGTCAAAAACCTGACATTAAACACCTACCTACTGTAGAGGGCGCTACACTTGCAGGGAGATGATTTTTTAGTTTTCTATTTTGCGGTTTACTACCACTTTAATAGATTAGGTACACTACAACAAGTCAGAGAATGCCTACCAGAGGTTTGGCTAATAAAATGTGCATACATGAAGAATGGCTAATAGAAATGCACATGTGTACAGAATTCACAGCAGAATGGGGGCTAGGGGTGTGCATGCACACAGGAATGTGTACAGGTGCATGCATGGGCACACACACACAGGTGGGCACTTAAAACGGAACTCCACCCAAAAGTGGAATCTCCGCTTGTTCGCACCCCTCCACTGAAAATTTGGCACTTTTTGGGAGGTGGGCAGTGGATACCTGTCAAAACCAGGTACCCGCTCCCACTTTTGGGTAAGATCGCCGCACAACGATTGTGACGATCTACATAATTTCTGGCCCCTCCGAATTCCCTCCCACTACCTTCTGAGAGACACACGGGTCCCAGAAGACAGTGGGACCATTCAGAAAGTGCAGCGTGACTTGCACATGCGCAGTAGCAAACAGGCTGTTTCCCTTAGTAAGGATGCCGACGCCTGCACCCAAATGGATGGCCGATGGATGAATCATCTATGGATGCCGACATCGCGGGATACCTGGATAGGCAAGTGTCCTTACAGTATGCTAAAAGTCAGCAGCTACAGTATTTGTAGCTGCTGACTTATATTTTTTTAATTACAGGCTGGAACTCCGCTTTCATGCATGTTGGCACCAGACAGACTATTTAAAGGGGCTTCTGCTCATGCTCTAGTGCTGACTTGTCTTTAAGCTGTGCCCTGCTATTACTCAGGTTGTTCCCCTGTTGCTGACTTGGCTTGCCTTTGACCTGAACGTTGATCCTGCTTCTGCTCTGTCACCAGTTCCCGACTCTGTTCTTGACCACGTCTCTGTCTTATGTCTTGGTACCTTGCTGCCCGCCCGTTGCTGACCTTGGCTATTCCTGTGACCACACTGCTGTTCCCGGCTCTGCTCTCGCATCTGGTTCAAGCACCTATCTGGCTGTCACCTGTATCAGCTCTGCTCATCGCATCTGTACCCACAGCCTGTGTGGATCAGCTACCATTCCTGACCTGATGTCCTGCCAGCCTGCCAGGGTCTGCATTTTCTGCTGCAAGCACTCCTATTAACACCTGCTGGCACTTGTATTCCTCCTGTCCCTCTGTACTCTCGTTTCCACCTTCAGCGGAACCTTGGCTGGAGATACAAGAGAGGCCAACCTCATAATTTCAGTCTCCAATCCAATACATGACACAACCACTGTTAAATATGAGAATATTCTCTCGATATTCTGTAACTTTTATATTGGTGAGAAAAGTCCCAAGAAAGTCCGTTCAGTTCTTGTGTAAAAACTCAAAAATCGACTTAACAAAATAGTAAAATATTACAGGAACAATATTACAATACACAATGTAAAAATATCAATAATGAAGTTATAATCTTGAGATGAAGATTGTGTATAAAATCAGATGTGTATATCTGTGTGTGTGAGCAGTTTCCTAATGTGTCTGCCCGTCTGATTTTTAACCACTTGCCGACCGCCGATCGGCATCTGACGGCGGCAAAGTGGCTCTGTAAGGCGAAACGCCGTCATACTGCCGGTACTGCGATATTGGGGCGGACATGTCGGACTATTTTGACACTTTTTTGGGACCATTGGCATTTATACAGCGATCAGTGCTATAAAAATGCACTGATTACTGTGTAAATATCATTGGCAGTGAAGGGGTTAACCTGCAGGGGGCGCTCTAAGGTTAACCATGTTCCCTGGGCGTGTTCTAACTGTAGGGGGACTGCACTATCTGGGGAAGGGAAGTGGTCACAGCCTTCGTATACAGGAAGGCTGTGATCACAGCCCTTCCCCCTTCACACAGAGCGGAGGTCCGTGTTTACATACACGGACCTCCGTTCCTCCGCTCGGGGGGGCCATCGCGGGTAGCCGGCGGCAATCGAAGCCGCCACACCCGCTCCCTGGCCCTCCCCGAACACAGCGCGCGGGCGTGCCTCCGGCGGCGCGCGCGCGCTCACTAAGCTCGATCCCGCAGCCGCCGTCGTATGACGGCGTTTTGCGGGAACGAACCACTTTGCCGCCGTCAAATGCCGATCGGCGGTCGGCAAGTGGTTAATGTACACGACTGAAGTCGATCTGACTTCAGAAAAGCTTGCTGTACTACTTCAAGGCGACTTCTATTAAACTTGTGCCCATAGAATTCAATGGAAGTCGCCTCCAAGTCGGATCCCCATCTATATTGAAGCGACTTTAAAGGCAAAAGAAAACAATTTACCCAGGTAAAAGGAATGATGTCAGAAGAGATTTATTCTCTGCTTTGCCACAGGCAAAGCCACCTGGCATGGAGGTCGCTTTGAGTCGCATTGTAAGTCGCCCAAAGTCACGCAAAGTCGCGCTGAAGTCTCATTCAAATCACCTACAAAGTCGCGCCAGAAGTCGGATCAACTCTGATGCTTTGTTTCTAGGCGAACAGTCAAGCTTTTATTTACAAACATGATTACTGTCTTGAGCTCAATACAAGTTGGGGCTATGTCATTCTGACCATCTGACAACAGAGAAATTAATGGACTTTAGTATAGCAGGGGTTAATTCTTGAAGACTTGCAAGGAGATTTGAATATATGGGTTACTGGGATACATTTTCTGGAGAGTGTGTTTTGTTTTTTTCACATTCAGTTTAAAAACAGCATGGTTGCTTGAAACTGTTGCTAACTAGCCACTTGACATCCAGATGACCTTTCATGACCAGGCCATTTTTTGCTTTTTGGCAATGTTACTTTAACTGACAATTGCGTGGTCATGCAATTCTGTACACAAACAAAATTCATATAATTTTTTTCACATAAATGTTGCTAGACCCTAACCAAGTTTGTGCAGGAGAGAGGAACAAGGAGTAACTGTGCAGCAAGTGATAATGATGGAGAGTGGAACAAGCAGTTAACCATGCAGCAAGAGTTTGTGCTGGAGGAAGATAAGGAGTGTATATACTGGAAGTGTATATAGATGGCCCGAATCAATTTGTATTCAATTCTCTGGGCATCCCATAGCTACCCCTATCCCCATCCAAGTTCAATCCCCTAATAATAAAAAAACAAAACAAAGTACCAGCCTGTTCTGTGACTCCAGATGGAAGGAAAAGTGTGACTGAGGGCAGTGTGAAGGTTGGAATCACTACATTCTGCAACCCCCAAGGGGGCAATGGCTACATTTGGGGGCTCTGTCCGGGAGTAACCTGATTCACCTAATTCTGCCAGTCGTTACCCTTAGCAACCGAAGTGAGCTGAGCCAGGGAACTCTATTGTTCAAATGTTAGCAAGGATTGAACCCAGGAAAGGACTTATATGCTCTGCCCATCAAACAGTGCTATAGTACAAGTGCCGTTATCCATAGCAACCAGCAGGAGCAGTCGCCAATTAATACTCTAGTCTAACCCAGTTGCTCCAACCGGCACTGGGGCTGGCACTTCAGTGACTGCAATTCAGTGACTTGTAAACGTGCTGTCACCCATGGTAACCACAGCAGGCGATCCCATGGATTACAAATATGCCCAGCGTCCTGCAAAAGCTGGGCATCACAAACTGTTGCTCCAAACTCCTGCTTACAGTAAAGTGTGTCTGGGACTGTTTCCTGTTGCCCATTGGGATCAGGGTAAGCCTGTGGGTGCCTGCGGGTGGGACTGTGCTAAAAGTGTTCCCTTCAAGAAGACAGTGGCTACTAAATTTACTGTTGCTACCGGCAACCATCAGAAAGGTCGGCATATTGGGACAAGTTCTGCCAGTATCAGCATGTCTGCAAAGTTTCATCTTTCACATAAGGGGTTACAGCAGCGTGATATGAAAAGAGCCATTCTCATCAGGACTATTGGTGCCAGCCCGTATGGAAACGAGGGGGTGGTGTCACGCCCTGGAAGAGTCTCTGCACTTTCTGCTGGCCTCAGACACCACGAGGCAGTGAAAGATGGCGGAGGGTGGACGTCTGCTACCAACCCTAACATGGTTGCTGGAGAAGCCGGAACGGACACTGGTTGACACCAGTGTCTGACGAGCCACACGGGGAATCGCCATGGGCATGATAGAAGGAGCTGAGTGGCTGTGTTTAATATGCCCAGAGTGCTGGATTCTGACGGCGGAGGTCATGGCCTGGGCCCAGTGCGGCCATTGTGACAAGCCACTAATTGTCTGGTGCCTACACCACAGGATACGTTACTACTCAGTGGACCTGCATACAGGGCTTTACAAACCGCAGCCACAGCAGCTCCGGAATGCCAGTGAGTGCCTGAAGTCACCACCCAAAGGTGGGGTAGAGTTGTGGCCTGACAACTCCCCCGTGAAAATTGAGGACATGGGAAAGGAAGAGATTGCTGTGACCTGTGGCCTGGCCAGGGGCCTGGTAACTAAGTACTGCAGGAGCCAGTTAAAGTCCCTGAGTAGCCGGCCAACCCTAAGTACACTAATCCCCTTAATATCCCCCTAATTCCAGCCCAGTCAGTGCAGGGGGGGGGGTGCGCTCCCAGGTGAGCTGGAGGAGTGTGAGGGCCGGGTCATTGATCTATGTTCCCCCAGACTGCTAGCCAAGTTTGGATCACTGGAGAGGTGGTCGTCACTGAAAAAGATTCCCTGAAAAGGAGTCACTAACAGTCACCAGGGTCAAGCTCCGAGGAGGAATGGGAGACTGGAGGGTCATATATCAAGGGAGCCCAGCCCAGAGTGGGACAGCTAGAACCTAAAGTGGATCCCAAAATCCCTGCAGGAACTTTGATTACTACCCAGCAACTCCTTTTTACGCAGGCCTTCCGTCACTCAGACCAGGGCACCCACTTATCACCAAAGGGTGATGAGATCTCCACATGCCGGCATTCTTCCTGCGAAGGGAAACCCGAGGGAGTTGCCAAGGCTCTCTATTCCAGAGGGAAGTGCAGTGGAGGGTAGCCTTGGAGTGGGGCTTGGACTTCCCCTATGTCCCCTCCCAGATAATGGACGTCATAGAGAGCTCTAGAGGGGAGTGGGAGGACGACCTTATCTGGGACTCCTTACACATCCCAAAGCCGCAGAGAGGACCAAGTAGTGAAGTGTGGGTCCAGCTCTTGAATATTTGGGAAGAATGGCAGTTTGGGAAATCCATTTATTGTGATCGAGTAGTTGTTATACGGGCAGGTCGGCCCATGCAAAGCTATTCGGTTACCAGTGAGGCTGAAGGAGGGGGCCAAAGACAGTTGCTGGACCCTTGTGTCACGTACCTGGTGGTTGAGTCTGGCTTATGCGGGGGCAACCTCTCTTGCGGCCCTGGTTCCAGAACCCCTGTGTCAGGAAGATACAGCAGTTCCAGTGGTTTCCGCGGTGGTGCGCGCGCCTGTGCGCGTTCGCGCGCGTTCGTGCGCGTTCGCGCGCGCCCGTGCGCGCACCCGCGTGCGCGCGTGCGCGTCCGTGCGCGCGCACGCGCCGGAAACAGGCGCCAATCGGCCCTATTTAAACCTGCAGGACTTAGTGCACGGTGCTGTCCGTTCTACAGCGTTTCCCGCATCTGTGCCCCCGGCAAGCTATTTCTGAGTGACTTCCTGTTCCTGTGACCCCGGCTATCCCTTTGGACTTGTTTGCTATCTGCCTGCACCTGACCCCGGCTTGCCTACGACTCTCCGCTTGTCTGATCCCTTGTACCGTCTCTGCCAGCACGTTGCCGACCCAGCCTGTACCCGACCATCCGTTTGCCTGATCCCGCTGTACCGCACCGCCCGCTAGTTGCCGACCCGGACTGAAACACTACTCTCCTGTTTGCACGAGTCCCAGTGGACTTCCGCCTACCAGCTAAGGACTGTCCAGCCCTCGTGCCCCCCTGTGCTCCTGAGCTCCCTGTTCCCACTATCAGGGGTTCTCGAACCAGGGCCGCAAGAGAGGTTGCCCCCCGCATAAGCCAGACTCTACCACCAGGTACGTGACACCCTGGTAGTGCAGACCGGGAGCTCAGGAGCACGGGGGGGGGGGGGGGGACGAGGGCTGGACAAGTCTCTGATGGCTGGTACAGGTCCACAGATGCTCGTGCGGGCTGAAGAGTAGTGGTGCGGTCCGGGTCGGCAACTGGCTGGCAGCAAAGTACAGAGGGATCAGGCAGACGGGTAGTCGGGTGCAGGCTGGGTTGGTAATGGGCTGGCGGCTGAGGTACAAAAGGGACAGGCAGAAGAGTGGTCATAAACAATCTGAGGTCGGGGCAGGCAGATAGCAACAAAGTCCAAAGGGTAGCCGGGGTCACAGGAACAGGAAGTCACTCAGAACAGATACTGGGAGTCACAGGTGCAGGAACGCTGTAGAAAGGACAGCACTTGCTTTCTGGTACTGTCCTGCTTAAATGGCCACTATTGGCGCCAATAGCGCGCGCATGCATGTGAACGCGTGCGGAAGGCCAGAAACGGCCAGGAAGTGCATTTTCCTAACACCTTGGTTCTACGCACAAGGAGGACTGTGTGAAAACTTGCATAGATGAAACCACCAGGATTGCTGGAGAGTGCAGCAGGTGTTTTTCTATTTGTTTCTCCCTGACTTTGCAGGAACAAGCCAGCCTGCCACCCTGTGCCCAATAAGGAACTGTTCTATTGCAAGGACGCTGGGGTGAGGCTTGTTCTTACACCATTTAATCTTTAAAGAGGCTTTTGTCCAGGGAGGGGCCCCTCCTACCAGGAACTGTAAAAAGAGACTAATTTAATTTATTTATTTTCCCTTTTGCTGTTTCTGTCAGTGGGTCCGAACCCCTCACTGACAGACCAGGCAGGAAAGAGATGTTGCTATAGTGTGCTGTGTTTGCTGCTCTGTTGGGAGGTCTATAACCCCCCCCCCCCCTCTCAACAGACCTGTGTGCTGTGTAGTTAACTGTAGTTTAGTTGTTCTCTCTTCTCTAAGGATTCCTGGGATGGGATGGCTGTCCATCCCCATCTGGCGAGAGTCAAGACCTTCTCTACAACTGTGTGAGCGGAGTGCTTTTCTCCCCCGGGAGAAGTGCTCTGGCTCGGAAAGTGTATATTGATTGTGTTCCATGCTGTTAGTTTCAGGGACAGTAGGTAGTTAGGAATGTGTATTTACTGTGTACAGGTGTAAATATCCACAAAGATTGAAATCTATTTTTATACTTATTTATTTGTACATGCCCCATCCAAGTTTGTTTCCTTTCCCCCTCCCTTTTATTTGTTCTGGGATACCCTTGCTCCTGGGCCCAGGAGCCATTTTTCAAATTTCCTGAGCTGGGGACAGCTGAGGGTTGGTGGGGGGTAAGTGTAGCACCCACTACCACAGGTA
>BLSH010023848.1:7533-21662 GCA_018402905.1 Glandirana rugosa
GGGGGGGGGGGGGGGGGGGGCTTATCGGACTCTGGAATCCAGATCCCGACCCCCCCTATGTGAATTATTATCGTGTACATGATACCCCTACTACTTCACCAAGTGTCAAAGAAAAAAAACCACAGGAGACAATTAGGGACAAGTCCTTTATTAAAAAAATTTTTAAAAAGTGTCCCCGTTGTAATCCATCATCAATCACGGCGAGCGACGGACCCGGAAAAAAAAAAAACAAACAAACAATCAGCTCCTCCTCCATGGGAGGGCTCCTGCTGACTGAGCGCTTTGTTCTGACGATTTATAGTGAAGGGCGGGGCCAACCGGTGAAGTAATTGAGCGACCCGCCCCTCTGACGGCACATGACATCAGAAGGGGGTGGGGTCACCTGGTGGCCCCGCCTTGCACTATAAATAAAACGTCAAAACAAAGCCAGCGCAGATATCGGCAGCCCTCACATGGAAGAGGGGCTGTGCGCGTCGTCTGCGGGCATGGCGGGCGATTATGGGGCGTTCGGCGGCACCGAAGTCGCGCCGAACGCCCCATAATGTTCTAAATTCGGGGAGCGGGCGAACAGCAAACGTTCAGCCCGAACATATGCTCAGGCCGAACCGTTCGCCCATCCCTACCCGAGAGGATAAACGAGACTTACCAACTAGGGAGAAACAACAGCCTGAAGGACCTTTCTGCCAAATGCTTGATCACCTGCTGACAGAAGGCCCGGTCTGTAATGATGAACAAAAGTCAAACAACTTGACTACATAGCCGCCCTGCAAATCTGACCTGGGGTGGCACCAGCTCTGGTAGAGTGTGCTCTGAAGCCTCCAAAATAGTGGACTTAAAGTGGAGTTCCACCCAGATAAAAGTCAGCAGCTACAAAAAAGTGTAGCTGCTGACTTTTAACAATCGGACATTTATCTGTCCCACGCTACAGCGATGAGGCTCACTCTTCTCCCCCTCCCCTCGGCGGCGCCAGAATCACAAGTGTGAGCGCCCGGCTTTGGCTTCACAGTCGGGCGCGGACTCCACGTGTGTGAGTTGTGCTGTGAATGGCCGGCGTATCTCTTGGGACCCGTGACGTGTCCCAGAAGATAGCCGGGCGGGAGGGGAGGAAGGTGAACCTACTTCCGGCTCCGCAGCCCAGAGGAGGAAGTGGGACCAGGGACCCTGTGAGCACCAGGTATCCACACCCCCCCCCCCCCTTTAAGCCATCTGGCAATTGACCCTTTAGATGCCTGGTGACCTTTTTTGTTGCCGGAAAAAAATAACAAATAGAGAGTCCAAAGACCTAAAATCTCGTTACCTCTATGCAGCGCAACAGAATTCGTCACATCTAAATTTTGAAACTGCCTCTCATTATAGCCCGAAGGGTTAGAGCAAAAGTTTGGCAGGAAAATGTCCTGAGAATGGCTTTGAAAGGACTCTACTTTTGGCAAAAACCTGAATCTGTTTCAAGTATAATCCTATCTGGCTATATGGACAGGAAGGGCTCCTTAACTGATCGAGCGTGCAGTTCACTGATTCTACTTGCGGATGTAATAGCAACAAGAAGCAACGTCTTAAAGGTTAGATTCCTCAAATGTATTCTAATGGTTTAAAAGGGTCCTTTGTCAAAGCTTGAAGGACAGGATCTGGTTCTTAAATTAATTCTACTCTGGTAATACACTCGAGGCGTATGATTACTTATGTGCGGAATTTTCCTTAACACACAAACGATTCTATCAACAGCTCCAACTCAGGCACGCGTTGCAAACCCAGACAGAAACACTTCACTCCGTAGTCAATACCCCACTATTACAGGAGGTTCTGCAGATGACCACTCGCAGGGGCTTAATATCGCAAATGTACACAGTATTGTCATCAACTCAGGACTCTGCTTAAATGTAGAGCTCACTGGAATACTGATATTGGAGATATGGATGGAGTCCAATGGGATATGGCCCTGGAGTAGATTCCAGTTGTGTCGCATCGGCTTCCCATAAACTCGCAATTATTCATTCTGCGCAGAGCTTATCATAAGTCAGATAAACTACAGTTGTATGCAAAAGTTTAGGAACCCCTGACAATTTCCATGATTGTCATTTATAAATATTTGGGTGTGGATCAGCAATTTCATTTTGATCCATCAAATAACTGAAGGGCACAGTAATATTTCAGTAGTGAAATGAGGTTTATTGGATTAACAGAAAATGCGTAATATGCATCAAAACAAAATTAGACAGGTGCATAAATTTGGGCACCCCAACAGAAAAATCCCATTAATATTTAGTAGAGCCTCCTTTAGCAGAAATAACAGCCTCTAGACGCTTCCTATAGCCTGGAATGAGTGTCTGGATTCTGGATGAATGTATTTTGGACCATTCCTCCTTACAAAACATCTTCAGTTCAGTTAAGTTTGATGGTTGCCGAGCATGGACAGCCGAGCATGGACAGCCGAGCATGGACAGCCCGCTTCAAATCACCCCACAGATGTTCAATGATATTCAGGTCTAGGGACTGGGATGGCCATTCCAGAACATTGTCCTTGTTCCTCTGCATAAATGCTGAGTAGATTTTGAGCAGTGTTTTGGGTCGTTATCTTGTTGAAATATCCATCCCCGGCGTAACTTCAACTTTGTGACTCCTCAACATTATTCTCAAGAATCTGCTGATATTGAGTGGAATCCATGCGACCCTCAACTTTACCAGATTCCCAGTACCGACACCGGCCACACAGCATGATGGAACCTCTACCAATTTTTACTGTGGCTAGCAAGTGTTTTTATTGGAACGCTGTGTTCTTTTGCCGCCATGCTTAACGCCCCTTGTTATGACCAAATAACTAAATCTTTGTCCAAATGTGCGTTTGCATCCCTCAAGCGACTCAGTTTGTGGCTGTGTGCAGAAAAGGCTTCTTTCCCATCCCCCATACTACAGCTTCTCCCTGTGCAATGTGCGCTGAATTGTTGAACGATGCACAGTGACCCCATCTGCAGCAAGTTGATGTTGGAGGTCTTTGGAGGTGGTCTGTGGGCTGTTTTTGACCGTTCTCACCATCCTTCGCCTCTCCAATATTTTATGTGGCTGCCACTTCTGGCCTCAACAAGAACTGTGCCTGTGGTCTTCCATTTCCTCACTATGTTCCTCACAGTGGACGCTGACAGCTTATATCTCTGCCATAACTTTTTGTAGCCTTCCCCTAAATCATAATGTAGAACAATCTTTGTTTTCAGGTCATTTGAGAGTTGTTTTGAGGCCCCCATGTTGCCACTCTTCAGTGGAGAGTCAAAGAGAACAACAACTTTCAATTGGCCACCTTAAATACCTTTTCTCATGATTGGATGCACCTGTCTATGAAGTTCAAGGCTTAATGATCTCTCCAAACCAATTGTGTGTTGCAATTAATCAGTGCTAAGTAGTTACAGGTATACAAATCAACAACATGACAAGGGTGCCTAGATTTATGCACCTGTCTAATTAGACTTTAGTCTGTCTTTAGACAGGTGTCCTTTTCCACACATCCGGGAGCTCTGGCTGGCCGCTGACGTCAGCAGCCCGGCTCCCTGCTCGCTCTGCTACTGGCCGCCTGGCCAATAGCTGAGCGCGGCGGAGCCTCTCGCAAGCGCAGAAAGGTGCCCAGCGTGAAGCTGTAATGCTACACGTCCGGGTTCCCTTACCCGCAATGGAGGCGGCTGCACTTGTCCCCCGATCTGTGCCGACATCGCTGGACTCCAGGACAGGTAAGTGTCCTATTATTAAAAGTCTGCAGCTACTGTATGTGTAGCTGTTGAATTTTATTTTCCCTGGTGGACCTCCGCTTTAACATGTAAGCCAATCCACAACCATATACATCCCATAATAGTTTGCTTCCAAGGCAGACAAAACAAGAGAACAATGGGATACAGGCACACCTCAAGCAATCTAGTAAAAAATCTACAACAGTTTATGAGACCAAGCTCATACAATATTCCAACAGCTGGAAAGGTGGAATTCATTTATCTTCATATATTTCTTGAGTAACATTGTTCAGAAATATTACTGTCCCCAGTGAACGAGCCCCTTCATTCTTTCATCACAAGCCACACATATAGAACCCAGGATAACACGAAATGCTGAGTCCAGTGTGGTTGTACGGCGAGTCTGGTTAGTGCAGACCCAACTGGGGTTCTCAGTCACCCTGTGCCCCTAATAGACACAGGGTGACTTACACATAGGAGGTGCCGGGTAAGCTGAACAAGGAGTTTCCAGAGCTCTCCAAGGTAGGCTGGGTTCCACAACCCCCCGCCCAAAGTGACTCCCGACACAATTCTAGTCTTGCTGCTCCGCAGTAAGTGATGGATAGATTGCTACGATTGTAAACCCACCTAATGTTTATAGGTGTTCTTCCCTGAGCTTGGGATTTTCCTTGTTTTATATAAGCGTAGATAAAAACATCATTCTGTGCAAATGTCCATAAACAAGCTCGGGTGGTTGGTTGTTCGTTTTTGTTTTGTTTTTTGTGGGAATTTTTTTTTTTTTTTTATATATGTAATAGGCAACTGCTTGTTATTTCTCTACTCTTATGCATATACATTACGCACACTGTGTGTCCTGATGGTTTTGTATACCTTCTTATTGTACTTCACAGTTAGTATCTTTGTCAATAAAAACATTTTGATTAAAAAAAAAAAAAAAAAAAAAAAAAAAAAAAAAAAAAAAATCTTGAAGAACCACTGACAGATCCCACTTTGGAAAGTGCTTTGCAGGGACTGGTCTGGATCGAGCTAGAGCCCTAAAAATATCTAGCGACCAAAGGCTCTGAGAAAAAAAGGGCTTTCCAGAACCACTGCCAAGGTGGCCACCTGCACCTTAAGAGTGCTAACTGCTAGACCCTTATCTGCACCACTCTGCAAGAAGTCTAAACACCGACGCATTATCTTCCAAACTTCGATTTGCCGAGAAGCACCAGGAGTTGTAGACCTTCCAAACCTTTGCGCAAATAGCTCTAGTTACTTTTTACTTGAAAGCAAAGTGGCTATTAGAGGTTCTGAAAACCCCTTTCTCCTTAACAGCTGCTCTTCAAATACCAGGCGGTGAGAATTAACTTGGCTACTTTTGGGTAATGTACTGGGCCTTGGAGCAGTAAATCCTGGAAGATGCCAGAATGGTTTGACTGCTAGCTGAAGGATGGTGGAGAACGAAGCTCTCTTCAGCCAGAATGGGGTAATTCGAATTACCGGAACACTTTCTCTCTGGATTTCCCTTAATACCAGTGGGATTAACTGAAAAGGGGGGAAAGCATAACATAGGTGAAAGTTCCAAGGGTGTGCCAAGGCGTCCATCCCCAGACAACCGTCGTCTCGGTGAAGAGAAAAGAATTGAGGGAGTTGCGCATTTCTCCTGGATGCAAACAGGTTCACCTGTGATTGTCCTCAATTCTTGGCGATTAGAGCAAAGATTTCTGGGTTCAGGGTCCACTCTGCCTCCTGAATTCGTAATCTGCTCAGAAAATCTGCCAATTTGTTTAATGTCCCTGTGAGATGGACCACTGACAAGAACAGTAATTGTTTTTTTCATTCCAGAAGATCCGTTGCTAGTAGCTGAAGTGCCTTGCTTCTTGTACCCCCTTGTTTGCTGTGGCATTGTCCGATAAAATCTGGACATCTTACCCCTGGAGGTCTTGTGAGAAGGCAGCCAATGCTAGGGCAACTGCCCTTAGCTCTCTGCAGTTCAAGGATCTTGCTGCTTCTGTCCGGGACCAAACTCCCTGTGACAAATTTTGATTTCACCCCCATCCCTAGGCGCTGGCATCCGTAGTCACTCTTCTTTCAACTAGAAAAGACCATAAAAAGTCCCTTTGACAAAACTGACTGGTTCTTCCACCATCAAAAAGAGTCCTCGTAGTCCTTCCAGTGGTCAATTTGTAAAATGTTTTTTTTTTTTTAATCTAAAAACAAATTGTGGCTAGAATTTGTCTATCAGCACCCCGATCAGCCTCCAGAAGCAAGGAAAATTGACCTGGTACAAGGAGCACTGAATCACCCTGCCCCCCCAATACACACACACACGACAGCACAGGCCTTTTGTCACTTAGTGCTATCAGAAGATGGGGGCAGGAAGAAAATACTCATCCCCATATAAGCATCTTATTAGCTCCCACTGGTCAAGTGATAGATGCCCAGGGCCAGGGGATAGAAGTGGTGAAGCAACAGTAACTCTATGGCTAGGAGGGGGGGAAGTGAAAGTCACCTAAGGACCAGGAGGGCCAATTAACAGATGCCATGAGGCTGGGGAGGGTGAAGCAAAGGCATCCTGTGGCTAGGAGGAGGAGTAAGGTTGGCCATACACGGAGCGAATTTCTTTCCTATAACCGGTAAAGCTGACCATACACAGAACAAAGTTATTTTCTATAACCGGTAAGACTGACCATACAAGGAGCGAATTATTTTTCCTATAACCGGTAAAGCTGACCATACAAGGAGCGAATTTCTTTTCTATAACTGGTAAGACTGACCATACACGGAACGTACACTCTTTTTAAATCATAATGACAACAGAAACGACCCAAATGACCCTGATCAAAAGTTTACATACCCTGGTGATTTTGGCCTGATAACATGCACACAAGTTGACACAAAGGGGTTCTGAGTCATGGGGAAAGCAAAAGAATTGTGAAAGGATCTGCGGGAAAAGGTAGTTGAACTGTATAAAACAGGAAAGGGATATAAAAAGATATCCAAGGAATTAAGAATGCCAATCAGCAGTGTTCAAACTCTAATCAACAAATGGAAAATGAGGGGTTCTGTTGAAACCAAACCACAGTCAGGTAGATCAACTAATATTTCAGCCACAACTGGGCTTTTTGCAAGAGGAATGGGCAGCTTTACCATCTGAGAAGATAAAGAGCCTCATCCACAAATACCACAAGCTGTCATTGATGTTAAAGGGGGCAATACACGGTATTAAGTTACATTTTGGTCTCATCACTCCAAAAGACTTTGTCCCAGAAGGTTTGAGTCTTGTCTCTGTGCTGTTTGGCGTATTGTAAGTGGGATACTTTGTGGCATTTGCATAGTAATGGCTTTCTTCTGGTGACTCAACCATGCAGCCCACCTTTCTTCAAGTGCCTCCTTAATGTGCACCTTGTAACAGCCAAACCGCATGTTTTCAGAGAGTTCTGAAGTTATTTGTGGGTTTTTCTTTGCATCCCAAACAATTTTCCTGGCAGTTGTGGCAGAAATTTTCCAGGGGGGGGGTGAACCACCGATTTGATGTGGATCTCTTTATGAAATGATAGGAGGCTTTGTTTCCCCACAGGGAATGTGAACGGAATGATTTGTCATGTCCAGTTTTTTTTTGCACTCTGGACTATGCTTATACAATTTTTCTTCAACGTAATATTAGTAATAAAAACATATTTTTACAGGGTTTTTCATCCAATTTCCCTGTGATCATATCAGTATAAGACTTTTTGGAACTGAATACATTTGCACAGACGGATGGTGCCCTGTCGATGACATGTCTGCTTTGATATTGGAGTTTGGATTCTCTGCTTGTACTAGGATGCATTTATGTACATTTCTTTTATGTACATCTGATTGATCCATCTTGTATGTTTTACGATTGTCTTTCCAACACCCGCCCATTGACACATGCCAACATGTTTGTTGCTCTTTACACTCAGGTGTATTGTATTTGCTAATGAGTGGGTGTTGCTTCCAGGTAAAACAGTCCTTATATATTTGCTTGTTTTCTCTTTGTACTGTGAGCTGTGATCAAGGCGCTTGTACGCCGAAACGCTTCAGCCATTTCTGTACCTTATTTTGCACATGCCTTAACCACTCCAGGTCCGCGCTATTGCCGAAATACAGCTCCAGCGCGGACCTGAAATGCCGGGAGGACGTCCATGGACGTCCTCCACTGCACATGCTCCTGCGCGCCCCCTGTCCGCCCGAGACCACTTTCAGGAGCCTCAGAACGGGGAACCGCCGTTGTAAACACGGCGGTTCCCCATTCTGTGACAGGGGACATAACAGATCTACTGATCCCTGTCACTGGGATCAGTTAGATCTGTTATGTCCCGGCCAGCCCTTCCCTCTCACAGTTAGAACACCCAGGGAACATTTGTTAACCCCTTCACTGCCCCCTGCTGGTTAACCCCTTCACTGCCAATGACATTTACACAGTAATCAGTGGACATTTAAATTTCTGATCGCTGTATAAATGTCATTGGTCCCAAAAATGTGTAAAAAATGTCCGACATGTCCGCCCCAATATCGCAGTCCCGATAAAAATCGCAGATCGCCGCCATTACTAGTAAAAAAAAAAAAATAATAATAAAAACGCCATAAATCAATTCCCAGTTTGTAGACGCGATAACTTTTGCGCAAACCAATCAATATACGCCGATTGCGATTTTTTTTTTTACCAAAAATATGCAGAAGAATATATATCACCCAAAACTGATGAATAATTTTTTTAATGGATTTGTACTTTAGTAAAAAGTAAAAAATATTGTTCTTTTTTGCAAAATTGTCGCTCATTATTTGTTTATAGCGGCGATCAGAAATGACGCAGAGGGGATCAAATACCACCAAAAGAAAGCTCTATTTGTGGGAAAAAAAGGACGCAAATTTTATTTGGGTACAACGTCGAACGACCGCGCAATTGTCATTCAAAATGCGACAGCGCTGAAAGCCAAAAATTGGTCTGGGCAGGAGGGGGGTTTAAGTGCCCGGTAAGGAAGGGGTTAATAAACTTTTGCAAGAATTTTGGAGTGCTGCCTCTTCTACACTATGTGCATTTGGGTAGTTTCTGTTGTCATTATGATATAAAAATAGTAAAGACAGGTCATTGATAATAAATGGCTTCAGCCAAACACCAACCATGAGTGAAAGAAATGTTTTTCTGTTCTCATTCATATTCTCTGAAAAATGGGCAAGAAATCATAAATTCTGCCAGGGTATGTAAACTCAAAAGCTCAATTGTATATATCTGAAACTCGATCAATCCTGATGTACTGACGGCCAATCTCCGGTCTGATCAATGTTTATAAACAATTTTACTTTGTATCTCTCTATCTCCTGTCTGATCAATGTTTATAAACAATGTTACTTTGTATCTCTCCATCTCCCGATTGATCAATGTTTATAAACAATGTTACTTTGTATCTCTCTATCTCCGGTCTGATCAATGTTTATAAACAATGTTACTTTGTATCTCTCTATCTCCGGTCTGATCAATGTTTATAAACAATGTTACTTTGTATCTCTCTATCTCCCGTCTGATCAGTGTTTATAAACAATGTTACTTTGTATCTCTCTATCTCCCGTCTGATCAGTGTTTATAAGCAATGTTACTTTGTATCTCTATCTCCTGTCTGATCGAGGTTTATAAACAATGTTACTTTGTATCTCTCCATCTCCCGATTGATCAATGTTTATAAACAATGTTACTTTGTATCTCTCTATCTCCCGTCTGATCAATGTTTATAAACAATGTTACTTTGTATCTCTCTATCTCCTGTCTGATCGAGGTTTATAAACAATGTTACTTTGTATCTCTCCATCTCCCGATTGATCAATGTTTATAAACAATGTTACTTTGTATCTCTCCATCTCCCGATTGATCATTGTTTATGAACAATGTTACTTTGTATCTCTCTATCTCCGGTCTGATCAATGTTTATAAACAATGTTACTTTGTATCTCTCCATCTCCCGATTGATCAATGTTTATAAACAATGTTACTTTGTATCTCTCCATCTCCCGTCTGATCAATGTTTATAAACAATGTTACTTTGTATCTCTCTATCTCCCGTCTGATCAATGTTTATAAACAATGTTACTCGCCCGATTGATCAAGGTTTATAAACAGTGTTAATTTGTACAGTGAGGGAAAAGTATTTGCTCCCCTGCTGATTTTCTACATTTGCCCACTGACAAATAAACGATCGGTCTATAATTTTAATGGTCGGTTTATTTTAACTTTGAGAGACAGAATAACAAAAAATTGAGGAAAAACGCATTTGAATAAAGTTATAAATGGATTTGCATTTTAATGAGTGAATTCAGCATTTGATCCCCTATCGATCAGCAAGATTTCTGGCTCCCAGGTGTCTATACAGGTAACAAGCTGAAATTAGGAGTTCTCTCTCTGTCCACAGAAGCAATCAATCAGATTCCAATCTCTCCACCATGGCCAAGACCAAAGAGCTGTCCAAGGATGTCAGGGAGAAGATTGTAGACCTAAACAAGGCTGGAATGGGGGCTACAAGACCACCGCCAAGCAGCTTGGTGAGAGGTGACAGTTGGTGCCATTATTCACATATGGAAGAAACACAAAATAACAGTCACTCTCCCTCTGTCTGGGGCTCCATGGAAGGTCTCCCCTCGTGGAGGTTCAATGATCATGGAGAACGGTGAGGAATCTCCCAGAACTACACAGGAGAATCTTGTCAATGATCTCAAGGCAGCTGGGACCATCGTCACCAAGAAAACAATTGGTAACACTGCACCGCAAAGGACTGAAATCCTGCAGCACCTGCAAGAACCCCCTGCTGAAGAAAGCGCATGTACAGGCCTTGCTGAAGAAAGCGCATGTACAGGCCTTGCTGAAGAAAGCGCATGTACAGGCCTTGCTGAAGAAAGCGCATGTACAGGCCTTGCTGAAGAAAGCGCATGTACAGGCCTCGCTGAAGAAAGCGCATGTACAGGCCTAGCTGAAGAAAGCGCATGTACAGGCCTCGCTGAAGAAAGCGCATGTACAGGCCTCGCTGAAGAAAGCGCATGTACAGGCCTAGCTGAAGAAAGCGCATGTACAGGCCTAGCTGAAGAAAGCGCATGTACAGGCCTTGCTGAAGAAAGCGCATGTACAGGCCTTGCTGAAGAAAGCGCATGTACAGGCCTTGCTGAAGAAAGCGCATGTACAGGCCGTCTGAAGTTTGCTAATGAACGTCTGAATGATTCAGAGGAGAACTGGGTGAAAGTGTTGTGGTCAGATGAGACCAAAATTGAGCCCTTTAGCATCAACCCAACTCCACTGTTTGGAGGAGGAGGAATGCTGCCTATGACCCCAAGAACACCATCCCCACCGTCATACATGGAGGTGGAAACATTATGCTTTGGGGGTTTTTCTGCTAAGCTGACAGGACAACTTCACCGCATCAAAGGGACGATGGACGGAGCCTTGTACCGCCAAATCTTGGTTGAGAACCTCCTTCCCTCAGCCAGGGCATTGAAAATGGGTCATGGATGGGTGTTTCAGCATGACAATCACCCAAACCACACGGCCAAGGAATATCAGTAGTGACTCAAGAAGAAGCACATTAAGGTCCTGGAGTGGCCTAGCCAGTCCCCAGACCTTAATCCCATAAAAAATATGTGGAGGGAGTTGAAGGTTCGAGTTACCAAAGTCAGCCTGGAAACCTAATGACTTGGAGAAGATCTGCAAAGAGGAGTGGGACAAAATCCCTCAAGATGTCTGCAAACCTGGTGGCCAACTACAAGAAACACAATCAACATATAAATACTTTCCTGCGCTTGAAGTTGAAACTTAACCAATTCTAAAACCAAGTTGATAGCTTGGCCCCGGATAGTGTGCCGCCTCGCTGCCACTGTGGAACTGGGGAGATCCAAACACTGTAGCAAAAACAAGAAAACAGTGGTGGGCACCGGCTTAGCGCATTATCCTCAGATGTGCATTTATTAAAAAGATAAAAACCATACTCACAAAAGAGCTTGTGAACAAGGCATATAAAACATGGCACAATGCTACACTCCCATAGTGGCAACTGCTGCTGGGATGATGATTGTAGGGCTCTGAGGAAGGGGTTCGCATCCCGAAACGAGTCAGCCAGTCGGTGTGAATCATCATCCCAGCGGCAGTTGCCACTATGGGCGTGTAGCATTGTGCCATGTTTTATATGCCTTGTTCACAAGCTCTTTTGCGAGTATGGTGTTTATCTTAATAAATGCACATCTGAGGATAGTGCGCTAAGCCGGTGCCCGCCACTGTTTTCTTGTGTTTCAACTACAAGAAACGTCTGACCTCTGATTGCCAACGAGGGTTTCTCCACCGACTACGAAGTCATGTTTTGCTTGGGGATCAAATATTTATTTCACTCATTGAAATGCAAATCAATTTATAACTTTATGGAAATACGTTTTTCTGGATATTTCTGTTGTTCTCTCAGTTATAATAAACCGACCATTAAAATTATAGACCGATCGTTTCTTTGTCAGTGGGCAAATGTACAAAATCAGCGGGGGAGCAAATACTTTTTTACCCTCACTGTATCTCTCTCTATCTCAGGGCTCGACAAAACCCAGGCGCCAGGTCGCAATGGCGACTGGAAATTCCGTCCTGGCGCCTGGGATTAATGCCATGTAACACCCGTGGGTGTGTTGACTACCGCCGGGCTGGCAGATAAATTGAGGCTGCGGCTGTGCGGCCTGCTGGAGCGGGATACAAGCTCCTTTTTGCAAACCGGCGCCCCCTGGTGGGCGGTGCTGTGATGAGTGCGGCTCGCTCTCACTGCCCGCCCACCTCCGCATCATCTTCCCATTTCGATAGCTGGGGGTGAGGTTGCGGGGTTGTTCGATTGCCCTTTCTTTATTCCTGGGAGTGCTTATCAGTGCCGTCTGTCGGTACCCACCAGTGCCACCTGTCAGTGCCGCTTGCCAGTGGAGCCACCCGTCAGTGCCCATCAGAGCCACCCGTCAGTGCCCATGAGTGCCTTCTATAGTGACCATCAGTGCTACTTTTTGCGAACCGGAGCCCCCTGGTGGGCGGTGCTGTGATGAGCGCGGCTCGCTCTCACTGCCCGCCCACCTCCGCATCAACTTCCCATTTTGATAGCTGGGGATGAGGTTGCGGGTTGTTAGATTGCCCTTTCTTTATCGCTGGGAGTGCTCATCAGTGCCATCTGTCGGTACCCACCATTGCCACCTGTCAGTACCCATCAGTGCCACATGTCAGTGCCTTCTATAGTGTCCATCTGTGCCACCTGTCAGTGCCGCCTATCAGTGCCCATCAGAGCCGCCTGTCCATACCCATCAGTGCCGCCTATAGTGCCCATCAGTGCTGCCTGTCAGTTCCTCCTGTCAGTGCCCATCAGTTCCTCCTGTCAGTGACCAGCACAGCCTCATCAGTCCCATCAGAGAAGGAGAAAAATTACTTATTTGCAAAATTTTATAAAAAAAAAAAAAATTTTTTTGTTTTTTTTTTAATTTTCAGTCATTTTTCGCTTGGCACCAGGCGTGACCAATTCTTACTGCCCGATGCCCCGGACACGCAGTTCTGGGCGCTGGCCAGGGGATTTAAAAAACTGGCTCCTAACTTTTAGCTGGCTCCTAGATTCTAAGCAAATTTGTCAAGCCCTTCTCTATCTCCTGTCTGATCAATGTGTCAGCTCTGTGTTCAATAGCCAGTTTTCGATATTAGAAGCTTCTATAGCTGCTGTATTTACACAGCAACTCCTGGCTGTCATTGTGACAGTTGGGTGCTGTGTGTGTAGAGGGTGGGGGAAGCGGTGGAGCAGAGGGATGGGAAACACCACACCCTGTGGACTTCTATGAAGATTTGGGAAACAAACTTACGGAGTACAGTGAGTTTAAACTCTGTGTTCTGGTCAACATTATTCACCAACGCCTCTGCTATGTAGAGTCCGGAATCCCCCATAACCAGGTTCCTTATGGTCAGCACTCCATTGGTATCATTGATAGTCGCTCTGTCCTGAAGACGGTAAAATACAATATCCACTTTGGGCTTCAGCTCCATGTCCACCAGTTTGTTACCATTTATCTTCCAGTTTATCTCTGAGGGATCTCCGTTATATCTCGGCACCAAAGTGACATCGTCTCCCACCTTCCGCTTTACTTCTTCTAGAGCTGTAAAGAGAGGAAATAGTTAAATTGTGTACACAACATATTGGGGGGGTACTACACTTACATATCTATGTATGGGAAAATCTGCCAGCATTACAGCACCAGCGTCCTGAGCTCAGTGTGTCCTGCCAGCGTGTATGGGAGACACTGTAACCCCTATGCTCAGCTTGTGCCCCACTGCTGGAGACTATCCCCCCTATATTCCCCCCAATCCCCACTGCTGGGTACTATCCCCCCTATATTCCCCCCAATCCCCACTGCTGGGTACTATCCCCCCTATATTCCCCCCAA
>BLSH010023910.1:0-42648 GCA_018402905.1 Glandirana rugosa
TGATTTTAGAACGATAATCTGTCCCTCACAGCACCGACAGGAACCTCTCCCTACTCCACTATGAGATGATTTTAGAATGATAATATGTCCCTCACAGCACCATCAGGAATTTGTCCCTACTGAAGTATGAGATGATATTAGAACGCTAATCTTTCCCTTGCAGCACCAGGAACCTGTCCCTAATGCAGTATCAGATGATATTAGAACGCTAATCTTTCCCTCACAGCGCCAGGAACCTGTACCTACTCCAGTATCAGATATTAGAATGCTAATATTTCCCTCACAGCGCCAGGAACCTGTACCTAATGCAGTATCAGATGATATTAGAACGCTAATCTTTCCCTCACAGCACCAGGAAACTGTCCCTAATGCAGTATCAGATGATATTCGTATCTAATCTTTCCCTCACAGCACCGCTAGGAACCTGTCTCTAATGCAGGATGAGATGATATTAGAACGCTAATCTTTCTCTCACAGCACGAGGAACCTTTACCCACTCCAGTATCAGATGGTTTTACAACCCTAATCTTTCCCTCACAGCACCGCCGGGAACCTGTCTCTAATGCAGGATGACATGATATTATAATGCTAATCTCTCCCTCACGTCGGCGGCAGCATCCTCTCCCTACTCCAGTACAAGACGATGTGACACACGGCACTACGTGACTCCAGCTCATATAGAGGCTGGGTCACATGATGCACTAGCCAATCACAGCCATGCCATTAGTAGGCATGGCTGTGATGGCTTCTAAAGGCAAATGAGTGAAACGCTTGTTGATTGACTGCCCAGCAGCTATTCAACAGGCGCCAAGAATAGTCTGGGTCACATGATGCACTGGCCAATCACAGCCATGCCATTAGTAGGCATGACTGTGATGGCTTCTAAGGGAAAACGAGTGAAACACTTGTTGATTGGCTGCCTTGCAGCTATTCAACAGGCGCCAAAAATACCCCAATACCAAACCCGATCCCAGACTTTTTTGAAATGTCCAGGATCGGGTTCGGGGGAGCGGACAACCTAAAGTCTGGTACAGACCCGAACTTTACAGTCCGGGTTCGCTCAACTCTAGTGGTTAGTCCACATAGGTGAGAAAAATCTCTATTCCTTCTCACAAACTCTTTAACGTCATTCTCTTGGGCAACTGAAAAGGTTTCAGTTATGGGTACCTCAGGTGTCAAGGGGAGCATGTCTTTTTGGGGGGTTGGTACTGCCAGCAAAGTCTCTCTGTCCTTCCAATGTTTTAAGAGATGGACATGATATATTTGCTCTGGTTTCCTTCTCCCTGGCTTGGTGGACTTTGTAAGTTACTTCTCCTACTCCCTGGCTGGTTGACTTTATAGTTTACCATCCCTACTCTTTCCATAATTTTAAAGGGACCTTGCCACTTTGCTAAGAATTTTCTCTCAACTGTGGGGACCAGTACAGCACTCTATCCCCAGGGTTGAAGGTACGGATCCTGGCACCCCAATTATAAATAATTTTCTGGGCCTCCTGGGCTTTTTCCATAAGTTCCCTACGAGCAGCATGACAGCCAAGATTCTATTCTGCATCAGCGAGATATGTTTGATGATGCTTCTATAGGGACAAAGTCTCTTCCTCCCACATTTCTTTTGCAACTTCTAGCAATCCTCTGGGATGTCTACCATACAGTAGTTCAAAAAGTGAGTAACCTGTTGATGCCTGAGGTACCTTTCGTATAGCGAACAATTTCTTTGTCCACCACCTTTTTTTTACATGTTCTTGAACGTCTTGTTAAATACATTGGTTTGGAGGTGGTAGACAGGGGTACAGAGATGGGAGATTTTGAACAACTTACACGACTCTTTAGTAACTTTGGACATAAATGATGTGCTCTGATCTGTTATTATTGCTTTCAGAATACACACGACTAAATACCTGGACAATAGCCTTAGCTGAGGTATTATGAACGGGAATGGCTTCAGGATACAATATGGCATAGTCCAGTATTACCAGTATGTGCTGATGACCCAAAGCAGACTTTACCACTGGTCCCACCAGATCCATGGTGCCTCAATAACCGTCAAAGGTACCAGTGGACTGTGAAAATGGGGCAATGGTGCAGAATAATGACACTCTGGGCATGACTCACAACACTCTTTGATATCTGCATGTATATCAGTCCAAAAGAATCTCTGAGTTATTCTCTCCTTAGCTTTCTCCATACCCAGGTGTCCACCTGTTATATGACCATGGCAGTGGTGGCTGGCTGGCTACTGACGATGGCCCCCCCACTCCAGCCTGCACCGCACTCACACACAAACCCCCCCCCCATTTCCGGCTCACCTAACACTTCAGGTGTACATGGCTCAGTCACTCCTCTCAGATCCAATCCCCGATGGGTGACAGTGAGAGCAGGTGTCCAGGAACAGCCTCCGAGATCATCCCCCTGGAGCGGCGCTGATTTGAGAGGAGGTGGAGGTGGCGGGGCTGAGCGCTGTGTATTCCCAAAGAGCACCGGCTGCATGATGGTGGCCAATGGTATCGCTTCTCCTTTCGGACAATAAGGAAACGGGTCTCAAGACCCGCTTCCTGATTGTCCGGTAGGAGAATCAGTGTGATAATAGCGAATATTAATTTGCTATTGCCACACAACTGGGCGGGCTTCGGGCGAAGTGTTCTGGGACCCGAGCCCACCCTTTTTTGAAGTCTATTAGAGCCTCTGGCTCTAATCATGTGCTTAAACCCCCCCCCCCCACTGGAATCCATGCGTCCAGCGCCCTGCATGTAGATTAGGGGGGCATGGATGGGGGGTGGTGGCGGTGCGTCCCTAGTGGACGGGCCACCACTGGACCATGGGTTAAACCTAATACCTACTGGTGATATGGTTTGGAAACCACCTGCTGTTGTACCACCTCATCCTCTTGCTTTACCACTTGATACAGCAAATTCTTTTTAAGAGCCATGTAGGGAAAAGACACCCCAACATCAAGTTCAACAGGGCCCCCATCTATCATTTTAATGCTTTTTCTGGCTCTAGTAAGCATGGAGTCTTTAAGTGGCTCCTTACAAAAATCATCTTTTTTGACTTCCAAGTCAGGCACCACATTCTGTCCACTCTCATTATTAGAGCCAGAGATAATTTATTGTTCATTATTCTCAAGCTTGGGGTTGGATTCCAGCTCCTCTTATTCCCCAGCCATTAGAGAGAAAGTAAAACGTTCTACCCTTTCCTTGGATACACCAACAGTTTCTCCTTTCATCTTGCAATAAAAAGGGTCAGGAGTGAGTTCATGTGTTTCCCCAGCAGGGAGAGCTATGTCCTTCTGACTCCTTATGTTTTCCCACAAACTCTAAACGTGGGGAAAATCTCTCCCCACTATAGCTTCATGAAGCAGTGATGGTACCACTCCTACTGACTGTTACAGAGCCCCAGGGTGTATCAATCTCAACTATAGCAATCTAGTAGTCACATGTGTCATCATGTATAAAAAATAACCCGAATAGTGCTAGGGTGAAACTTTGCAGGGTTAAGAAAATCACCTTTGACTAAGGTCACAATGCTACAAGTCTAGTAGAGCAGTGACTGGCTTTCCATCAACTGAAATCAGTTAGCAGCAATATGACCTAACTCTGAATTCAGTCCTCTAAATGGCCTCAGGGACCTTCCTGACCTACTTGGCCAGTCTCCAGGTCCTGAGCCCACAGTCTCATCATCTGTTATCTTGCAACTTTTCCCCAAGCCCTTGAACCCTGGAACAGACTTAGGAATCCTCAGGGGAATTTTTCACCCCGCAAGACACTGGAGTGGTGCACAGATGCACTCAGTAGGTCCTCAGCTGCAGTATATCTCTCCACCAGGTCCACTAGCTAGTCTGCAGTCTTAGGGTCCCCTTTTCCTTAAAGTGACAGTGAGTGCTCGCAGATAGCGGTCCATGACCACATACTCCACAATCTTTGGTGCTGACAAGGGCTCTGACTGCAGCCACTTCCTAGTGAGATGTATCAAAACAAACATCTGGGAGCGGGGTGGCTTGTCGTTATTATATGACCACCAATGCACCCACGTAGACCGCAATGGTATCAACCCAGGCGAACAGGAATTTGATCTTTCAGCTTTTCATAATCCCAAGCAGCGTCTGGTTCCAGGTCATTATAGGCTTTTTTGGGGTCCACCTGTCAGAAAAGGTTCTAGCAGTCACGCCCAGTGTTTTTTTCGCCATCCTTTCCAAACAGCAACTCTTTTAAAAGTTGTGGGGTAGGCTTCCATATCATATGCAGGTGTCATCTTTTGCAGGTAATAGCTGGCACACACCATTTTGTGTTCCACCAGTAATGGACCTACAGAGCACTTCTTTAACTCCATGAGGTGTTGGGCCACCTCGTTGAGGAACACCTGGTCTGCTTGCTGGGCCTCCACAAACTGATGATTTGTCTCCTGGCCTTCTGCTGAATCTCTGCAAAGTTGCCCACCAAATCCACCATATGTGGGGTTTAGCTCAATTGGTGATCACCTCCCATGGGAAAAAGGCACACTGTCACATACCTAGTGGAGATCGAGCTGCAGAGGGGGCTTCTCTTGCTCCTCCTGTCCAACATCCCTGGTAGAGATGACAGGGAGTGTAGGACACAGAGTGACACGAGGACCGGTATAGCAGGTGGCACCAGCTGAGGCTTGACAGGAACCCGATGGCCATAGATCACCAGACAGGCACCTGGAACTGGAACTCTGTGACGCTTGATCATCAGGCAGGAGCGTAGCCGGAACATAAACCAAGGGTCATCAACAGCCGGGCAGTGCAGGTACAGGAACGTGAGACTGAAGCAGGAACAGGGTACAAGCTGGGTTCAGTACACAATCAGGCAGCAAGGAACAAGATCATGAGACAGGAGCAGAGTCAAGCACAGGCCGAGGTCACAGGTAGGCAGGCAGAAGTCCATAGGAGAGTTCAGGTAAAGCCGGGTCAAACACAGGTAAGCAGGAAATGGATCAGGGCACAGGCAAACAGGAACAAGCTGAAAGACAACTCTGCAATGTGTACATGTCATAGCTTGGTTTAAATAGGCCGTTTGGCACCAGTGCATGCACGTGTCCATGCGTGCCTGCTCACGCACGCACAAATGCATATTCCTTCTTGTGCACACGCTAGTGTGCCCACGCATGCGTGCCAATGCACGTTTGCAATTTGCAACCTCTGGATGCCCATTTGTAATGTCTTTTCAGGGTGAGCCTGAAAGAATGCCTGTATCAGTCTTTTGGCATGAAGATTGGTTTCTGGTTCCCATGATTTAATTAAATACTGGATAGTGTCTTCTCTTTTCTTACAATCCATAATTGTCTCAACCTCATATTCCTCATTGCCATCCACTATCGCAGGTGGTGGTGGACCCAACTCATGACCAGGGAATGGGTCTAGCCTTGCGACCTTTAGCAAGGACACATGAAAGACAGTTTGGAGCTTGAGGCTCAGTGGCAACAACCACTCATCGGTCTGTTGTTCAATGCCCGTCCACAGCTGCTGCACGGTGTGGGGTTTATCCCTCAGACATATCAGTTTTAAAACAACCTGCTGTCATTTCCCCCTGGATGTGCTGAAGTTGGTGGTGAAGGTGTTACGCTGAGCAGATGAGGAGGTGGTAGAGGAGGAGGAAGCACAGTAGGAGAAGGAGGCAACAGGAGGCAAAGAGAAATGCCCTGCAATCCTCGGTGGCGGAAGGACATGCGCAAAACTGCTAGCCGCCTCAGGCCCACCCACCACTACATTTGCCCAGTGTGCAGTTAGCCAGATATAGATATAGATATAGATATAGCGTCCCTGCCCATGCTTACTGGTCCATGTATCAGTGGTTATGTGGACCTTGCCACAGATGGCGTTACGCAGTGCACACTTGATCTCGTCCCCGACTTGTTTGTGCAGAGAAGGGATGGCTCTCCTGGAAAAGTAGTGGCGGCTGGGAACCACGTACTGTGGGACAGCCACCGCCATCAGGTTTTTAAAACTGTCCGTGTCCACCAGACGGAATGACAGCATTTCAAAGGCCAGGAATTTTGAAATGCTGGCATTCAGAGACAGGGATCGTGGGTGGGTAGGGGGTACTTCCTCTTTCTCTCCAGTGTTTGGGAGATGGAGAGCTGTAAGCTTCCATGGGGCCGTGTGGAAATGCTTGGGGACGGTGGTGGACATGGTGGCGTTGCTGTCACATGGTCTGTTTGCTGGGTTGCAGGTGACACTGGCACTGTAGAGGTGGAGGAAGAGGCCGAGCAGCAGAAGAGGAAGCAGGAGGAGGCCGAGACCTTTCTTGGATTTTGAGGTGCTTATTCCACTGCAGCTCATGCTTTGCATGTAGATGCCTGGTCATGCAGGTTGTGCTCAGGTATAGAACATTTATGCCTCGCTTCAGGGTCTCATTTCACAGTGTGCAAACCACTCGTGTCTTGTAGTCAGCACATTGTCTGAAGAACTGCCACACCGGGGAACGCCTTTGAGCTGCCTTTGGTGTGCTAGGTCCCTGGGTGCGGTGGGTAGTAGCAGACGTACTGTCTAGGGGACGGTCGCTCCGCTTTTGCAACCTGCTTCCTCTTTTGCTGTGCTGGTGCCTCTGTGTGACCACCACCCCTTCCTCCAAACTGCACACGTCACTCAAATGACCTTCATTCCATGTGGGGTCTAGGACCTCATCATCCTCCTCCACATCATCTTCCACCCACCCCTCACAACTGCCCTCCTTGTCAGTCTGCACACTGTAGAAAGCCGCAGCAGTTGGCACCTGTGTTTCATCATCATCAGAGACGTGCTGCTCTGGTGTTTCCATGTCCTCATCCTGCAACAGAAGTGGTTGGGCATCGGTGCACTTAATGTCTTCCACTTCTGGGGCAGGGCTGTGTGGATGGTCCATGGAAAGCACACCAGGAGAGTCATCAAAAAGCATAAGAGACTGCTGCATGACTTGGGGCTCAGACTGCTTGGCTGATTTACAAGGGGCTGAGAAGAAAGACAGATGGCCATGGGGTTCAGGTGCCAACTCTGAGCTTTCATCAAGGGGCCGGTGGGAGACAATGTGAAGCAACTGGAGGCATTGTCAGCCACCCAATCTACTAGCGCCTGTACTTGTTCTGGCCTCACCATTCGTTGAGCGGCATTCGAGCCTACCATATAACATTGAAGGTTCTGTCGGCTACTCGCACCTGAGGAAGGTGTTTCACTTGTGCGTGTAGCTGGCACAAATCGACCACGTCCTCTCCTTGCAACAGGAACTTCACCAACACCATCAACACCAGCAGCACCAGCAGCACCACGTCCCTTATTTGACGCTCTCCTTATTCTGGACACAAATGTACTATGTAGCAGAATTTATTAATACAAAAAAAAGAGAAAAATTAATTCTTTTTTTTTTGGAAAACAGCAACATAGACGCACTTTTTATTTTTGTGCAAGAAATGCACCGCTCACACCAGCAACAGGAACCTCTCCCTGTAGCACTGTGATGAGATGGTTTTAGAACAATAATCTGTCCCTGACAGGAGAAGCAGAAACCTCTCCCTCTAGCACTATGAGCTGATTTTAGAGCAATAATCTGTCCCTCACAAGAGCAGAAGGAACCTCTCCCTCTAGCATTATGATGGGATGGTTTTAGAACAATAATCTGTCCTTCAAAGGAGCAGCAGGAACATCTCCCTCTAGCACTATGATGAGATGGTTTTAGAACAATAATCTGTCCCTCACAGGAGCAGCAGGAACCTCTCCCTCTAGCACTATGAAGAGATGGTTTTAGAACAATAATCTGTCCCTCACATGAGCAGCAGGAACCTCTCCCCCTAGCACTATGATGAGATGGTTTTAGAACAATAATCTGTCCCTCACAGGAGCAGCAGGAACCTCTCCCTCTAGCAGTATGAGATGATTTTAGAACAATAATCTGTCCCTCACAGGGACAGCAGGAACCTCTCCCTCTAGCACTATGATGAGATGGTTTTAGAACAATATTCTGCCCCTCACAGAAGCAGCAGGAACCTCTCCCTCTAGCAGTATGAGATGATTTTAGAAGAATAATCTGTCCCTTAAAGAAGCAGCAGGAACCTCTCCCTGTAGCACTATGATTAGATGGTTTTAGAACAATAATCTGTCCCTCACATGAGCAGCAGGAACCTCTCCCTCTAGCAGTATGAGATGATTTTAGAAAAATAACCTGCCCTTCACAGGAGCAGCAGGAACATCTCCCTCTAGCACTATGATGAGATGATTTTAGAAGAATAATCTGTCCCTCACAGGCGCAGCAGGAACCTCTCCCTGTAGAACTATGATGCAATGGTTTCAGAACAATAATCTGTCCCTCACAGGAGCAGCAGGAACCTCTTCCTCTAGCAGTATGAGATGATTTTAGAACAATAATCTGTCCCTCACAGGAGCAGCAGGAACCTCTCCCTCTAGCACTATGATGATATGGTTTTAGAACAATAATCTGTCCCTCACAGGAGCAGCAGGAACCTCTCCCTCTAGCACTTTGAGATGATTTTAGAACAATAATCTGTTCCTCACAGGAGCAGCAGGAACCTCTCCCTCTAGCACTATGATGAAATGGTTTTAGAATAATATTCTGTCCCTCACATTAACAGTAGAAACCTCTCCCTCTAGCAGTATGAGATGATTTTAGAAGAATAATCTGTCCCTCGCAGAAGCAGCAGGAACCTCTCCCTGTAGCAATATGATAAGATGGTTTTAGAACAATAATCTGTCCCTCACAGGAGCAGAATGTACTTCTCCCTCTAGAACTATGAGATGATTTTAGAACCATAATCTGTCCCTCACAGGAGCAGCAGGAACCTCTCCCTCTAGCACCATGATGGGATGGTTTTAGTACAATAATCTGTCCCTCAAAGGAGCAGCAGGAACCTCTCCCTCTAGCAGAATGATGAGATGATTTTAAAACAATAATCTGTCCCTGACAGGAGAAGCAGGAACCTCTCCCTCTAGCACTATGAGATGATTTTAGAACAATAAAATGCCCCTCACAAGAGCAGCAGGAACCTCTCCCTCTAGCACTATGATGAGATGGTTTTAGAACAATAATCTGTCCCTCACAGGAGCAGCAGGAACCTCTCCCTCTAGCAGTATGAGATGATTTTAGAAGAAAAATCTGTCCCTCACAGGAGCAGCAGGAACCTCTCTCTGTAGCACTATGATGAGATGATTTTAGAAGAATAATCTGTCCCTCACAGGAGCAACAGGAACTTCTCCCTCTAGCGCTATGATGGGATGGTTTTAGAACAATAATCTGTCCCTCACATGAGCAGCAGGAACCTCTCCCTCTAGCACTATGAGATTATTTTAGAACAATAATCTGTCCCTCAAAGGAGCAGCAGGAACCTCTCCCTCTAACACTATGAGATGAATTTAGAAGCATAATCTGTCCCTCAAAGGAGCAGCAGGAACCTCTCCCTCTAGCACTATGATGAGATGGTTTTAGAACAATAATCTGTCCCTCACAGGAGCAGCAGAAACCTCTCCTTTTAGCACTATGATGAGATGATTTTAGAAGAATAATCTGTCCCTCACAGGAGCAGCAGGAACCTCTCCCTCTAGCACCATGATGGGATGGTTTTAGAACAGTAATCTGTCCCTCACAGGAGCAGCAGGAACCTCTCCCTCTAACACTATGATGATATGGTTTTAGAAAAATAATCTGTCCCTCACAGGAGCAGCAGGAACCTCTCCCTCTAGCACTATGAGATGAATTTAGAACAATAATCTGTCCCTCAAAGGAGCAGCAGGAACCTCTCCCTCTAGCACTATGATGAGATGGTTTTAGTACAATAATCTGTCCCTCACAGGAGCAGTAGGAACCTCTCCCTCCAGCAGTATGCTGATATGGTTTTAGAACAATAATCTGTCCCTCACAGGAGCAGCAGGAATCTCTCCCTGGAGTAGTATGCTGAGATGGTTTTAGAACCATAATCTGTCCCTCACAGGAGCAGCAGGAACCTCTCCCTCTAGCAGTATGAGATGATTTTAGAAGAATAATCTGTCCCTCACAGCAGCAGCAGGAACCTCTCCCTCTAGTCCTATGAGATGATTTTAGAACAATAATCTGTCCCTCACAGGAGCAGCAGGAACCTCTCCCTCTAGGAGTATGATGATATGGTTTTAGAACAATAATCTGTTCCTCAGAGGAGCAGCAGGAACCTCTCCCTCTACCACTAGGAGATGATTTTAGAACAATAATCTGTCCCTCACAGGACAAGCAGGAACCTCTCCCTATAACACTCGGATGAGATGGTTTTAGAACAATAATCTGTCCCCCACAGGAGCAGCAGGAACCTCTCCCTCTAGCAGTATGAGATGATTTTAGAAGAATGATATGTCCCTCGTAGGAGCAGCAGGAACCTCTCCCTGTAGCACTATGATGAAATGGTTTTAGAACAATAATCTGTCCCTCACAGGAGCAGCAGGAACCTTTTCCTCTAGCAGAATGATGATGGTTTTAGAACAATAATCTGTCCCTCACATGAGCAGCAGGAACCTCTCCCTCTAGTAGTATGAGATGATTTTAGAAGAATAATCTGCCCCTCACAGGAGCAGCAGGAACCTCTCCCTGTAGCACTATGATGAGATGATTTTAGAACAATAATCTGTCCCTCACAGGAGCAGCAGGAACCTCTCCCTCTAGCGCTATGATGAGATGGTTTTAGAACAATAATCTCTCCCTCAAAGGAGCAGCTGGAACCTCACCCTCTAGCACTATGATGAGATGGTTTTAGAACAATAATCTTTCCCTCACAGGAGAAGCAGGAACCTCTCCCTCTAGCATTATGATGAGATGGTTTTTTGAACAATAATCTGTCCCTCACAGGAACAGCAGGAACCTCTCCCTCTAGCAGTATGAGATGATTTTAGAACAATAATCTGTCCATCACAGGAGCAGCAGGTACCTCTCCCTCTAGCACTATGATGAGATGGTTTTAGAAAAATAATCTGTCCCTCACAAGAGCAGCAGGAACATCTCCCTTTAGCACTATGATGATATTGTTTTAGAACAATAATCTGTCTCTCACAGGAGCAACAGGAACCTCTCCCTCTAGCAGTATGAGATGATCTTAGAAGAATAATCTGTCCCTCACAGGAGCAGCAGGAACCTCTCCCTGTAGCACTATGATGAGATAATTTTAGAAGAATAATCTGTCCCTCACAGGAGCAGCAGGAACCTCTCCCTCTAACACTATGATTAAATGGTTTTAGAACAATAATCTGTCCCTCGCATGAGCAGCAGGAAACTCTTCCTCCAGCAGTATGAGATAATTTTAGAACAATAATCTGTCCCTCACAGGAGCAGCAGGAACCTCTACCTCTAGGAGTATGATGATATGGTTTTCGAACAATAATTTGTTCCTCACAGGAGCAGCAGGAACCTCTCCCTCTACCACTATGAGATGATTTTAGAACAATAATCTGTTCCTCACAGGACCAGCAGGAACCTCTCCCTATAACACTCTGATGAGATGGTTTTAGATCAATAAACTTTCCCCCACAGGAGCAGCAAGAACCTCTCCCTCTAGCAGTATGAGATGATTTTAGAAGAATGATATGTAGCTCGTAGGAGCAGCAGGAACCTCTCCCTGTAGCACTATGATGAGATGGTTTTAGAACAATAATCTGTCCCTCACAGGAGCAGCAGGAACCTTTCCCTCTAGCAAAATGATGAGATGGTTTTAGAACAATAATCTGTCCCTCACAGGAGTAGCAGGAACCTCTCCCTCTAGCACTATGATGAGATGATTTAAGAACAATAATCTGTCCCTCACAGGAGCAGCAGGAACCTCTCCCTCTAGCAGTATGATGAAATGGTTTTAGAACAATAATCTGTCTCTCACAGGAGCAGCAGGAACCTCTCCCTCTAGGAATATGAGATAATTTTACAACAATAATCTGTCCCTCACAGGAGCAGCAGGAACCTCTCCCTCTAGCACTATGAGATGATTTGAGAACAATAATCTGTCCCTCACAGGAGCAGCAGGAACCTCTCCCTCTAGCACTATGATGAGATGGTTTTAGAAAAATAATCTGTCCCTCACAAGAGCAGCAGGAACCTCTCCCTTTAGCACTATGATGATATTGTTTTAGAACAATAATCTGTCTCTCACAGGAGCAGCAGGAACCTCTCCCTCTAGCACTATGAGATGATTTTAGAACAATAATCTGTCCCTCACAGGAGCAGCAGGAATCTCTCCCTCTAGCACTATGATGAGATGATCTTAGAAGAATAATCTGTCCCTCACAGGAGCAGCAGGAACCTCTCCCTGGAGCACTATGATGAGATGGTTTTAGAACCATAATCTGTCCCTCACAGGAGCAGCAGGAACCTCTCCCTCTAGCAGTATGATGAAATGGTTTTAGAACAATAATGTGTCTCTCTCAGGAGCAGCAGGAACCTCTCCCTCTAGCACTATGAGATGATTTTAGAACAATAATCTGTCCCTCACTGGAGCAGCAGGAACCTCTCCCTCTAGCACTATGATGAGATGGTTTTAGAAAAATAATCTGTCCCTCACAGGAGCAGCAGGAACCTCTCCCTCTAGCACTATGAGATAATTTTAGAACAATAATCTGTCCTTCACAGGAGCAGCAGGAACCTCTCCCTGTAGCACTATGATGAGATGATTTTAGAAGAATAATCTGTCACTCACAGGAGCAGCAGGAACCTCTCCCTCTAGCAGTATGAGATGATTTTAGAAGAACAATCTGCCCCTCACAGGAGCAGCAGGAACCTCTCCCTCTAGCAGTATGAGATGATTTTAGAACAATAATCTGTCCCTCACAGGAGCAGCAGGAACCTCTCCCTGTAGCACTATGATGAGATGATTTTAGAACAATAATCTGTCCCTCACAGGAGCAGCAGGAACCTCTCCCTATAGCACTATGAGATGATTTTAGAACAATAATCTGTCCCTCACAGCAGCAGCAGGAACCTCTCCCTCTAGCAGTATGAGGTGATTTTAGAACAATAATCTGTCCCTCACAGGAGCAGCAGGAACCTCTCCCTATAGCACTATGAGATGATTTTAGAACAATAATCTGTCCCTCACAAGAGCAGCAGGGACCTCTCCCTATAGCACTATGATGAGATGATTTTAGAACAATAATCTGTCCCTCACATGAGCAGCAGGAACCTCTCCCTATAGCACTATGATGAGATGATTTTAGAAAAATAATCTGTCCCTCACAGGAGCAGCAGGAACCTCTCCCTATAGCACTATGAGATGATTTTAGAACAATAATCTGTCCCTCACAGGAGCAGCAGGAACCTCTCCCTCTAGCACTTTGAGGTGATTTTAGAACAATAATCTGTCCCTCACAGCGCCAGTAAACTGTACCTAGTCCAGTATTAGATGGTTTTAGAATGTTAATCTTTTTCCTCACAGCAACTCCAGGAACCTATCTGTAATGTAGTATGAGATCATATTAGATCGGTAATCTAGCCCACGGCAGCATGCTCCGCCTACACTAGCCTGAGACGATGTGAAACACGGCATACGTGACTCCAGCTCATATAGAGGCTGAGTCACATGATGCACTGGCCATTCACAGCCATGCCAATAGTAAGCATGGCTTTGATGGCTTCTAAGGGCAAATGAGTGAAACGCTTGTTGATTGGCTGCCCTGCAGCTATTCAACAGGCGCCAAAAATAGTCTGGGTCACATGATGCACTGGCCAATCACAGCCATGCCATTAGTAGGCATGGCTGTGATGGCTTCTAAGGGCAAACGAGTAAAACGCTTGTTGATTGGCTGCCCTGCATCTATAGAAAATGCGCAAAAAATACCGAACTCAAACCCAGACTTTTTTCAAATGTCCAGGTTCGGGGCACGGACACCCCAAAGTCCGGTATGAACCCGAACTTTACAGTCCCGATTTGCTCAACTCTAGTCTCCTTTCCTTTTTCTGTCAACATTTTTTTATTTTTCTGTTGTGCTTTGGAAATAGCATCTTGCAATACCTTGTTGTTTGACTGCAGAAAGTTCAACCTTCCCTGGACTGCAGGAACCAAGGAATCAGGCAGGATGTCGGAGTAAAGAGACTGGAAATTTGCAATTTGAAAAAATAAACGAGGCTTGTCCTGTGGCCGAATGAACTACATCATTATATGCGAATTCTGCCAGGGGTAGGAGTGATGCCCAGTCATTTTGAGCAAAAGACGAAAAGGACGGGAGGTATTGTTCCAAAGTCTGGTTCGTTTGTTCTGTTAGACCATTTGTTTGTGGGTGATTGGCTGAATAAAAACAAGTTTTGATTTTTAGTGTTCTGCAAAGATCTCTCCAGAACCTAGATGTAAATTGTATTTCTCGATCTGAAGTGAGGCTGCTGGGTACCCCGTGGGGCATGACCACTTCTTTGATGACGGTATGAGCAGTTTCCATTGCGGAGGGGGTCCCCAACATAGGGATGAAATGAGCCATCTTCATTAACCTGTTGACAATCACAAAGATGGCAGTGAATCTTTCAGATGGAGGGAGTCCATATTCATCATCTCCCAAGGTCTCTTGGGGATGGGTAAAGGCCTTAGCAAACCCCAAGATTTGGTTTTGTCATTCTTATTTCGGATGCAGACTCCACAGGTACTGACATAATCTTTGCAATCAGACCATTAAACCAGGACACCAAAAGGAGCATTGCACAAGTTCTATTGTTTTAGTTGCCCTAAAATGCCCTGCCAAGGGATAATCATGACAGAGACTTGGGGGTACAAACTAGACTTGTGCATGGCTAAAAAATTAGTTTTTTTCGTTTTTCGGAAATTCAAAAAATTCTGAATTTGGAAATTTTAAAAAAATCGGAATTCAGAAATTTAAAAAAATCGGAAATTCGGAAATTTGCGGTAATTCGGAAATTCACTGTAATTCGCCAATTGCGGTAATTCAGAAATTTGCGGTAATTCGGCAATTGCGGTAATTCGGAAATTCGTGGTAATTCGGCAATTGCGGTAATTCGGAAATTCGGAAATCGGAAGAGCCGAAAATCCGAAATTCGGAAATTCAGAAATTCGGAAATCCGAAAATTTGATAATAAGTTAACTAAGAACATTTGAAATAATAACTAACTAATAACTATTAAATTATAGGTATTGGAATTTGCTTGAAAGTTTGTCTGTTAGTGAAAATAGCCATATTTTCAAGAACATTCCAATACCTATAATTTAATAGGTATTTATTATTATTTCAAATGTTTTTCTTATTTCCGAATTTCGGAAATAAGGAAGATCATTTGAAATAATAAGTTATTAATATATTATTTTAACTTATAAATAATAATAAGCTATTATTATTTCAAATGTTCTTTCTTATTTCCAGAATTTCGGAAGTTTGGAAATAAGGAAGAACATTTGAAATAATATGTTATTAATTTATTATTTTAACTTATTATAAATTATAATAAATTATTATTATTTCAAATGTTCTTCCTTATTTCCAACTTTTGCAGTGTGTGACAGTACATATGCATACTGTATGTTTGTATGTATGTATGTGTGTATACTGGGTGTGCATATACTGTGTGTATATTGTATGTATATTGTATGTATACTGTGTGTATACATACAATATACACACAGTATATACACACCCAGTATACACACACACATACATACAGTACGTATATATATATATACTCACATACTGCAAAAGTCGGAAATAAGGAAGAACATTTGAAATAATAATAGCTTATTATAATTTATAATAATAAATCAATAACTTATTATTTCAAATGTTCTTCCTTATTTCTGAAATTCAGAAATTTGGAAATAAGAAAGAACATTTGAAATAATAATAGCTTATTATAATTTATAATAAGTTAAAATAATAAATTAATAACTTATTATTTCAAATGTTCTTCCTTATTTCCGAAATTTTGAAAAAAGAAAGAACGTTTGAAATAATAATAAATAACTATTAAATTATAGGTATTGGAATTTCCTTGAAAGTTTGGCTGTTAGTGAACTTAAATAGGAAATTTATCACTAATAGCCATATTTTGAAGAAAATTCCAATACCTATAATTTAAGGAATTACATTTGAATAATAACTATAAGGAAGAACATTTGAAATGATAAGTTATTCATGTATTATTTTAACTTATTATAAATAATAATAAGCTATTATTATTTCAAATGTTCTTCCTTATTTCCAACTTTTGCAGTGTGTGACTGTATATATGCATACTGTATGTATGTACGTATGTTTGTGTATACTGGGTGTGCATATACTGTGTGTATATTGTATGTATATTGTATGCATACTGTATATACACACCCAGTATACACACACACATACATACATACAGTATGCATATATACAGTCACACACTGCAAAAGTCGGAAATAAGGAAGAAAATTTGAAATAATAATAGCTTGTTATATTTTATAATAAGTTAAAATAATAAATGAATAACTTATTATTTCAAATGTTCTTCCTTATTTCCGAATTTCCAAAATTCGGAAATAAGAAAGAATATTTGAAATAATAATACATAACTATTAAATTATAGGTATTGGAATTTTCTTGAAAGTATGACTATTAGTGATAAGTTTCATATTTAAGTTCACTAACAGTCAAACTGTCAAGGAAATTCCAATACCTATAATTTAATAGTTATTAGTTAGTTATTATTTCAAATATTCTTAGCTTTTTTCGAATTTTCAGATTTCCGAATTTCTGAATTTCCGAATTTCGGATTTTCGGCTGTTCCGATTGCCTAATTTTCGAATTACCGCAATGGCCGAATTACCGCGAATTTGCGAATGACTGCAATTGCCGAATTACCGTGAATTTCAGAATTACCACAATTGCCAAATCACCGCGAATTTCCGAATTACCGCAATTGCCGAATTACCGCAAATTTCCGAATTACCGCAATTACCAAATTACCGCGATTCGGAAATGCAAACATTCTGAAAAATTCGGAAATTGAAAATTCGGATTTCGTCCGAATTGCCGAATTTTGCAAAATTCTGTAAAAACGAAATTCGTAACGAAACAAAATTGCACAAGCCTAGTACAAACACCTTCTGGTTATGCAGGAATAGCCCTTCTTGCTTCTGAAAACAAACACCTGGCGGTAGAACATCCTTCTTAGATGCCTGTTTGAGCTGGGTAATCATATCTACTTGTAGTAGCAAAAAAAGTTGGGCCGGCAGGATTGTGTCTGCTTGGTGATGTTCCTCATCCTCTGGGTACATGCAAAGTAGCGCATCAGGCTTGCCATTCTTGGAACCTGGTCTGTAAGTGATATGAAAGGAAAAAAAAATCGGAGAAAAATAGTGCCCACCTGGCTTGACGAGGTCTTAATCGCTTGGCCCTCCTGAGGTACTCGAGATTGTTATGATCAGTGAAGATCAAAATAGGGTGAGCTGCCACTTCTAACAAGTAACGCCATTCTTCAAGGCCAGCTGTATAGCCAGTAGCTCCCAGTCTCCCACATCATAATTCCTTTTTGCGGGACTGAATTTCCTAGAAAAGAAGACAATGGGATGTAACTTTATTCCCTAACACTGTGACAGGATGGCACCCATGGCATTCTCTGAAGCATCCACCTCAAGGACATATGGTGATGCAGGATCTGGTTGTTGCAGGATAGATGCTGTGGTAAACAGAGTTTTTAACTGGTCAAAGACCACTTGTGCTGCAGGTGTCCACTGAAAATGGGTATTCTGCTTTGTCAGCTGGGTAACAGGAGAGATGATAGCAGAGAAATTCTTAATAAACTTGCGGTAAAAGTTGGCAAATCCTATAAACCTTTGCATACTCTTCCTGCCTGTTTCAGTGGGCCATTTGAGGCTAGATTTGACCTTCTGAGGGTGCATGGAGATGCCTGAAGTGGAAATGATAAGTCCCAAGAATTGGATTGTTTCTTTTTCAAATTCGCACTTCTCGGACTTTGTGTATAGTCCATGGTCACTTAGTCGGCCGAGAACTTTTTTAACGTGTTCACGGTGTACTTTGTTGGATGTTGAAAAAATAAGGATGTCATCAATATATACAATCATAAAAAGGTCAAGAAAGTCTCTGAAAATGTTATTGACGAAATGCTAAATGTTACTGGAGCATTGCACAACCCAAAGGGCATGATGAGTTATTTGAAGTGTCCAAATCTAGTGCGAAAGACTGTCTTCCATTCATCCCCTTTGCGGATCCACACTAAATTGTATGCTCCTCGTAAGCCAAATTTCATTAACACAGTGGCTGCCCTAAAGCATTGAAAAAGTTCAGGAATCAGGGGCAAAGGATATCTGTTCTTGACAGTGATTTTATTTAATTCCCATTAATCAACACAGGGACGCAGGGAGTGATCCTTCTTCTCTACCCGTGGGGGACGTGGAAGGCCAGATGAAGCCTTTCTCCAGATTTTCATCAATGTAGTGGCGTAATGTTTCAAGTTCCAGTTCAGAAAGATGGAAGATGCGCCCAAATGGTATTTCAGCGACTGGCAAAAGTTCAATTGGGCAGTCATATTGGCAATTGGCTGGCAAGATGCCCACTTTCTTTTTATCAAAAACTGAAGGAATGAGCTGTGATACAGGGGAGTCAGAATGTACACCTAGAAGGGGTGCAGGTTCCACAGGAATGGACTGGAGGCAGGACTGTGGACAATAGGTGGATGGAAATGTCATTTTCTGATTCCCAGTTTATCTGAGGATTGTGTGCTTGTATCCAGGGGATGCCCAGAGTAACGGGAAACAGATAAAATGTAATAATGTCCAAACGTAAGTATTCCCGATGGTCAGTATCAGATATAGCCAGCAGCAGGCAAGTCTCTTGAGTTATGGGTCCAGATATGAGACGGGATCCATCAGCCAGATGGATAGATAACTGGTGAGTCTGCTTGCAGAGGAATCTGATGATGCTGAGCAAAGTCTTTATTCATGAAGCAGCTGCAAACTCCGGAATCAATAATAGCTGGCACTTGGATGTTCTTTCTGGGGGTTGGAAGGGAAAGAGACAAGGTGATATGGGCAGATCTATTTCCCACAGAACAGTTGGCAAGGTAAGTAGGAGGAGCAGACTTGAGCTTAGTGGGCCTTACAGGGCAGTTTTGAAGGTAATGTCCCACTTCTCCACAATACAGACACAAGTTATTCCGGCGTCTCCACAGCCTTTCTTCAATAGGGAGTGGAGAGCGCAAGAACCCCAGTTGCATGGGCTCTACCCCGGAGTTCATGGGAATAGTGGTAGATGGAAGAGGTGCAGGAGTTAATGGTACTCGAGGCAACATCCAAGTAGGTCTTGTGCTACTGGCTCTTTCTGTTCTCCTCTTCCTGAATCTGCGATCAAGCTAAATAGCAAGACAAATGAGGCTATCAATGGAAGCGGGAACACCCACTCTGGCAAGTTCATCTTTGAGGTTTTCGGACAGGCCAAAGCGGAATTGATGCCATAGGGCTGCATCATTCCAGACTGTATCAGTGGAATTCTGCAACGTAGTCTTCAACAGGTCAGTGACCTTGCTGTAGTGTATGTAGGCTAGATTCAACAGTGGCAGATCATGGTAGAGATGAGCCATTGCTTCAAAGAATGATGTGATAGAGTCCAGGACCTCACTGTTCTGTTCCAGAAAATGATGGACCCATGATGACTGTGGTTCTTTGAGAAGCAGGGAGATGGAAAAACCCACCTTGGTGGTTTCAAGTGAAAAAGTCCTTTGTTGCAGGGCAAAGTATAGTTCACAAGAGTTCCTAAATGCCCAGAACTTGTGCCCATCACCCGAGAATCACTCCGGGGCAGGTACCCAGGTTTCCGGTGGTGGTATAACCACTGTAGGTGCGGATGAGGTCCGATCAGATGTGGAGGAGCCAGGAGCTGCAAAAGGGGTGGAGGATACTGAGGTGGAGACCATGGATTGAATGCGACCTTCAAGCTGGAAGTAGCTTTTTTGCAGGGTGCTGACTGCCTGGGTAAGAGAGGCAAGTTGCTGGCACATTGTCTCCAGAGACGAAGCCCCTCTCTTGATCTCTGACATTTGGCTGAGCGGTGCTGTCATGTACTTGGTGGAGGTCGAGCTGTAGAGGGGGCTTCTGTTGCATCTCCTGTCCAACACCCCTGGTAGAGATGACAGGGAGTGTAGGACACAGAGTGGCACAAGGGCCGGTACAGCAAGTGGCACAAGCTGAGGCTTGACAGGAACCCGATGGCCGTAGATCACCAGACAGGCACCTGGAACTGCAACTCTGCGACGCTTGATAAGCAGGCAGGAGCATAGTCAGAACATAAGCCAAGGGGTCATCAACAGCCGGGCAGTGCAGGTACAGGAATGTTAGACTGAAGCAGGAACAGGATACAAGCCAGGTTCGGTACACAATCAGGCAGCAAGGTACAAGAGCATGAGACAGGAGCAGAGTCAAGCACAGGCCAAGGTCACAGGTAGGCAGGCAGAAGTCCAGAGGAGAGTTCAGGTAAAACACGGGTAAGCAGGAAACAGATCAGGGCACAGGCAAACAGGAACAAGTTGAACAACCACTCAGCAAAGTGTTCATGTCATAGCTTGGCTTAAATGGGCCGTTTGGCACCAGTATGTGCATGTGTGTATTTTTTCTTGTGCACACACGTCAATGTGCGTTTGTTTACTGGACTTCTCTTACACAGTCCAATGGCAGGTCTTTCTTAAAATTCTGACCTGTAGTCAGTTTTATTAAAAAGTTTGCACAGAAACAAACAAAACATAAACAAAAAAATAAATCCTTGCCATCCAGGCAATTTCCACATGTAGCTCTCTTAGGTTTAGCTTCCAGAGTCCCAAACCAGAACAACCTTTTGCTTCAGTCCCTCCTTACTTATCTCACCTGCTGCTGGTCGCAAGTGGGAAGCAAAACCTGGCTCAGATCCTACACTGCCATGGTGACCCAGAAAAACCTGGACTGGATTCCACCTTAGTTTCCTACATAGTAAAACATGCAAAGTGATATATTGCGTCCCTCAATCACCTCACCTTTCATTATATCGCAGACCATTAAAGGGATTGTAAAGGCAGAAGGTTTTTTTTTTATCTTAATGCATTAAGATAAAAAAAACTTCTGTGTGCAGCAGCCCCCTTCAGCCCCCCTAGCCCATCTTTATCCAGTGATGTTGCAGGAGTGTCTAAGCTGACGGGGACTCCCCTCCTCATTGGCTGAGACAGCAGCGTGGCTCCTGTCAATCAATATTAGTCAGTCAATCAGGAGAGAGAGGGGGTGTTAGGGCTGTGCTCTTAGCCCTCCCTTCTCATTGCTCAGGTTGTTCAGCTGTCGGTTAATTGCCGGCACTCATCGTTCCACAGTGTCTCACCTGGTGATCATTTCCTGCTTGTCAGTCTAGCCAACAGACAGCCCTTTCTGGCTATGTAAACAGCTTGTTCATTCCTTGGGTGCCTTCGCCTTGGTCAAACATGTCTGGAAACTCTCTGCTGTGTTTCTGTTGAAGACTTGCCTGGTTGACGTCCCTTCTGGTTCCTGATCCTGTCTGTTGCCTCTGACTATGCTGATCTCTGGCTTCCTGATTTACTGGCTAGTTCTGACTACCCACTTTGGCTACCATATCCTGGCTATGTTTTGACTATATTACTATCTGCATCCTTTTTACCATTATAAAAAGTGTGATTCTAACCGTTCCATAGCAAACCGCTTGCTGTGGGGGCACTCAACAGGAAGGAGGGGCCAGGAGCACAGAAGAGGAACCCGAGAAGAGGAGGATCCAGGCTGCTTGGTGCAAAACCAACTGCATAGAGTAGGTAAGTATAACATGTTCAGGGGTGGGCTGACAACACTCAGGGCCCCCGAACCATATGAAGCAAGGGCCACCTGTCAAGCTCCACCCATGATCCACCCCTGACCCCGCCCATGACCCACCCCTGACTCCTTTTTATGGGACCTGGAGGGGTTCTCTCTCTAAAAGTGTCCATTAGACAGTCTGTTAGAAAGCATCCCCCCCCAGGCCCCACTAGAGTCTACAACAGAGTTTCTCTCTATCAGTGTCCATTAGAGAGTCTCTGCTAGTGAGAGGCCCCCCTCCAGGACCCATTAGAGACTACAAAAGGACATGGAGGGGGCCTCTTTCTAACAGAGTGTACAGTGAACACCTTCATTCACTCTGGTCCTCATGGGACTACCCCCTTGTGCCACGACTCTCGCCCCTGCCCCAACCTCTCACAAAGTAGAAATAAAATTGGCATTGTGTAGCGCTCCTCTTATCTTAACTATGGGTACTGTAGCTGTGGCTGGTTCCCGCATCCTCTGTGGCTGGCTGGCTCCTGTGTCCTCTGTGGGTGGCTCCTTTGGGTAGCTGGCTGTCACCCTGCTGTGGCAGGCTGGCTCCCTGGTGTGGGTGGGTCACCGTGGGTGGCTGGCTGGCACCCTGGCCCTGCTCTGGGTGGGTCACCGTGGGTGATTGGCTGGCACCCTGGCTCTACTGTGGATGGGTCACTGGCGTGGGTGGCTAGCTGGCTGGCACCGTTGCCCTGATGTGGCTGGCTGGTGTGTTCTCTCCTCTTCCGCTGTTCCGGGCACTGTTTGTTGAGGCGAGGGAGGGACGTGGAGGGAGGCGGCGGCTTTGCCCTATCTGGGACGGTAGAAGTAGAAGGTTTGCAGGAGGCCCAGTGCACGGAGGTGCGCGGTGCAACACATAATGATGTCACATGCGTGTGTGCGGGTCCTCTCTGTGTCCATTTGAGATTCTGTGTTAGAAATAGCCCCCGCTCAGTGCCCATCAATGCAAACTTACCTGTGCCCCTAAGCGCAGCCTCACCAGTGCCCATCAATGCAGCCTCATCATTGCCCATCAATACAGCCTCACCAGTGCCTATCAATGCAGCCTTACCAGTGCCCCTCAATGCAGCCTCATCAGTGCCACTCAATGCAGCCTCACCAGTGTCCCCTCAATGCAGCCTCACCAGTGTCCCCTCAATGCAATCTAATCAGTGTCCTTTCAATGCAGCCTGATCAGTGTCCCCTCAATGCAACCTGATCAGTGTCCTCTCAATGCAGCCTCATCAGTGCCCCCTCAATGCAGCTTCATCAGTGCCCCTCAATGCAGCCTCATCAGTGCCCCCTCAATGCAGCCTCATCAGTGGCCCCTCAATGCAGCCTCATCAGTGTCCCTTAATGCAGCCTTATCAGTGTCCCCTCAATGCAGCCTAATCAGTTTCCCTCAATGTAGCCTGATCAGTGGCCCCTCAATGCAGCCTGATCAGTGCCCCCTTAATGCAGCCTGATTAGTGCCCCCTCAATGCAGCCTGATCAGTGCCCCATCAATGCAGCCTGATCAGTGTCCCCTCAATGCAGCCTGATCAGTGCTCCCTCAATGCAGCCTGATCAGTGCTCCCTCAATGCAGCCTGATCAATGCCCCCTCTGTGCAGCCTGATTAGTACCCCCTCAATGCAGCCTGATCAGTGTCCCCTCAATGCAGCCTGATCAGTGCCCTCTCAATGCAGCCTAATCAGTGCCCCCTTAATGCAGCCTGATCAGTGCCCCCACAATGCAGCCTGATCAGTGTCCTTTCAATGCAGCCTAATCAGTGCCCCTTCAATGCAGCCTGATCAGTGTCCCCTCAATGCAACCTGATCAGTGTCCTTTTAATGCAGCCTGATCAGTGTCCCCTCAATGTAGCCTGATCAGTGTCCCCTTAATCCAGCCTGATCAGTGCCCCTTCAATGCAGCCTGATCAGTATACCCTCAATGCAGCCTCATCAGTGCACCCTCAGTGCAGCCTCATCAGTGTCCCTTCAATGCAGCCTGATCAGTATCCCCTCAATGCAGCCTCATCAGTGTCCCCTCAATGCAGCTTCATCAGTGCCCCTCAATGCAGCATCACCAGGGCCAATTAATGCAGCCTGATCAGTGCCTACCAGCGCAGCCCATCAGCACAGCCTCACCAGTGCCCCTCAGCGCAGCCTTACCAGTGCCCCTCAATGCAGCCTCATCAGTGCCACTCAATGCAGCCTCACCAGTGTCCCCTCAATGCAGCCTCACCAGTGTCCCCTCAATGCAATCTGATCAGTGTCCCTTCAATGCAGCCTGATCAGTGTCCCCTCAATGCAGCCTGATCAGTGCCCCCTTAATGCAGCCTCATCGGTGTCCACTCAATGCAGCCTCATCAGTGTCCTCTCAATGCAGCCTCATCAGTGTCCCCTCAATGCAGCTTCATCAGTGCCCCTCAATGCAGCTTCATCAGTGCCCCTCAATGCAGCCTCATCAGTGCCCCCTCAATGCAGCCCCATCTGTGTCCCCTCAATGCAACCTCATCAGTGTCCCATCAATGCAGCCTGATCATTGTCCCCTCAATACAGCCTCATCAGTGTCCCCTCAATGCAGCCACATCAGTGCCCCTAAATGCAGCCTTCTTATTGTCCCCTCAATGCAGCCTCATCAGTGCCCCCTCAATGCAGCCTCATCAGTGGCCCCTCAATGCAGCCTCATCAGTGTCCCTTAATGCATCCTCATCAGTGTCCCCTCAATGCAGCCTAATCAGTTTCCCCTCAATGCAGCCTGATCAGTGCCCCCTCGATGCAGCCTGATCAGTGCCCCCTTAACGCAGCCTGTTCAGTGCCCCCTCAATGCAGCCTGATCAGTGCCCCATCAATGCAGCCTGATCAGTGTCCCCTCAATGCAGCCTTATCAATGCGCCCTCAATGCAACCTGATCAATGCCCCCTCTGTGCAGCCTGATTAGTGCCCCCTCAATGCAGCCTGATCAGTGTCCCCTCAATGCAGCCTGATCAGTGCCCCCTCAATGCAGCCTAATCAGTGCCCCCCTTAATGCAGCCTGATCAGTGCCCCCTCAATGCAGCCTGATCAGTGTCCTTTCAATGCAGCCTGATCAGTGCCCCCTCAATGCAGCCTGATCAGTGTCCCCTCAATGCAGCCTGATCAGTGTCCTTTCAATGCAGCCTGATCAGTGTCCCCTCAATGTAGCATGATCAGTGTCCCCTCAATCCAGCCTGATCAGTGTCCCCTCAATGCAGCCTGATCAGTATCCCTTCAATGCAACCTCATCAGTGCCCCCCTAATGCATCCTGATCAGTGTCCCCTCAATGCAGCCTCATCAGTTTCCCCTCAATGCAGGCTCATGTGTGTCCCCTCAATGCAGCCTCATCAGTGTCCCCTCAATGCAGCCTGATCAGTGCCCCCTCAATGCAGCCTGATCAGTGCCCCCTCAATGCAGCCTGATCAGTGCCCCCTCAATGCAGCCTGATCAGTGTCCCCTCAATGCAGCCTCATCAGTGTCCCCTCAATGCACCCTCATCAGTGTCCCCTCAATGCAGCCTCATCAGTGTCCCCTCAATGTGGCCTCATTAGTGCCCCTCAATGCAGCCTCATCAGTGTCCCCTCAATGCAGCCTGATCAGTGTCCCCTCAATGCAACCTCATCAGTGCCCCCTCAATGCAGCCTCATCAGTGTCCCCTCAATGCAGTCTTATCAGTGTCTCCTCAATGCAGCATGATCAGTGCCCCTCAATGCAGCCTCATCAGTGTCCCCTCAATGCAGCCTGATCAGTGCCACCTCAATGCAGCCTGATCAGTGCCCCCTCAATGCAGTCTCATCAGTGTCCCCTCAATGCACCCTCATCAGTGTCCCCTCAATGCAGCCTCATCAGTGCCCCCTCAATGCAGCCTCATCAGTGTCCCCTCAATGCAGTCTCATCAGTGTCTCCTCAATGCAGCATGATCATTGCCCCTCAATGCAGCCTCATCAGTGTCCCCTCAATGCAGCCTGATCAGTGCCCCCTCGATGCAGCCTGATCAGTGCCCCCTTAACGCAGCCTGTTCAGTGCCCTCTCAATGCAGCCTAATCAGTGCCCCTTAATGCAGCCTGATCAGTGCCCCCTCAATGCAGCCTGATCAGTGTCCTCTCAATGCAGCCTGATCAGTGCCCCCTCAATGCAGCCTGATCAGTATCCCCTCAATGCAGCCTGATCAGTGTCCTTTCAATGCAGCCTGATCAGTGTCCCCTCAATGTAGCATGATCAGTGTCCCCTCAATCCAGCCTGATCAGTGTCCCCTCAATGCAGCCTGATCAGTATCCCTTCAATGCAACCTCATCAGTGCCCCCCTAATGCATCCTGATCAGTGTCCCCTCAATGCAGCCTCATCAGTTTCCCCTCAATGCAGGCTCATGTGTGTCCCCTCAATGCAGCCTCATCAGTGTCCCCTCAATGCAGCCTGATCAGTGCCCCCTCAATGCAGCCTGATCAGTGCCCCCTCAATGCAGCCTGATCAGTGCCCCCTCAATGCAGCCTGATCAGTGTCCCCTCAATGCAGCCTGATCAGTATCCCTTCAATGCAACCTCATCAGTGCCCCCCTAATGCATCCTGATCAGTGTCCCCTCAATGCAGCCTCATCAGTTTCCCCTCAATGCAGGCTCATGTGTGTCCCCTCAATGCAGCCTCATCAGTGTCCCCTCAATGCAGCCTGATCAGTGCCCCCTCAATGCAGCCTGATCAGTGCCCCCTCAATGCATCCTGATCAGTGCCCCCTCAATGCAGCCTTATCAGTGTCCCCTCAATGCAGCCTCATCAGTGTCCCCTCAATGCACCCTCATCAGTGTCCCCTCAATGCAGCCTCATCAGTGTCCCCTCAATGTGGCCTCATTAGTGCCCCTCAATGCAGCCTCATCAGTGTCCCCTCAATGCAGCCTGATCAGTGTCCCCTCAATGCAACCTCATCAGTGCCCCCTCAATGCAGCCTCATCAGTGTCCCCTCAATGCAGTCTGATCAGTGCCCTCTCAATGCAGCCTAATCAGTGCCCCTTAATGCAGCCTGATCAGTGCCCCCTCAATGCAGCCTGATCAGTGTCCTTTCAATGCAGCCTGATCAGTGCCCCCTCAATGCAGCCTGATCAGTGTCCCCTCAATGCAGCCTGATCAGTGTCCTTTCAATGCAGCCTGATCAGTGTCCCCTCAATGTAGCATGATCAGTGTCCCCTCAATCCAGCCTGATCAGTGTCCCCTCAATGCAGCCTGATCAGTATCCCTTCAATGCAACCTCATCAGTGCCCCCCTAATGCCTCCTGATCAGTGTCCCCTCAATGCAGCCTCATCAGTGTCCCCTCAATGCAGCCTCATCAGTGTCCCCTCAATGCAGGCTCATGAGTGTCCCCTCAATGCAGCCTCATCAGTGTCCCCACAATGCAGCCTGATCAGTGCCCCCTCAAAGCAGCCTGATCAGTGCCTCCTCAATGCAGCCTTATCAGTGTCCCCTCAATGCAGCCTCATCAGTGTCCCCTCAATGCACCCTCATCAGTGTACCCTCAATGCATCCTCATTAGTGTCCCCTCAATGTGGCCTCATTAGTGCCCCTCAATGCAGCCTCATCAGTGTCCCCTCAATGCAGCCTGATCAGTGCCCCCTCAATGCAGCCTCATCAGTGTCCCCTCAATGCAGTCTCATCAGTGTCTCCTCAATGCAGCATGATCAGTGCCCCTCAATGCAGCCTCATCCGTGTCCCCTCAATGCAGCCTGATCAGTGCCACCTCAATGCAGCCTGATCAGTGCCCCCTCAATGCAGTTTCATCAGTGTCCCCTCAATGCACCCTCATCAGTGTCCCCTCAATGCAGCCTCACCAGTGCCCCCTCAATGCAGCCTCATCAGTGTCCCCTCAATGCAGTCTCATCAGTGTCTCCTCAATGTAGCATGATCAGTGCCCCTCAATGCAGCCTCATCAGTGCCCCCTCAATGCAGCCTGATCAGTGCCACCTCAATGCAGCCTGATCAGTGCCCCCTCAATGCATTCTCATCAGTGTCCCCTCAATGCACCCTCATCAGTGTCCCCTCAATGCAGCCTCATCAGTGTCCCCTCAATGTAGCCTCATTAGTGCCCCTCAATGCAGCCTCATCAGTGTCCCCTCAATGCAGCCTTATCAGTGTCCCCTCAATGCAGCCTAATCGGTGTTCCCTCAGTGCAGCTTCATCAGTGCTCCTCAATGCAGCCTGATCAGAGCCTATCAGTGCAGCCTCCCCAGTGCCCATCAACACAGCCTCACCAGTGCCCCTCATCACAGCCTTACCAGTGCCTCTCAATACAGCCTCATCAGTGCCACTCAATGCAGCCTCACCAGTGTCCCCTCAATGCAGCCTCACCAGTGTCCTCTCAATGCAGCCTGATCAATGTCCCCTCAATGCAGCCTGATCAGTGCCCCCTCAATGCAGCCTGATCAGTGTCCCCTCAATGCAGCCTCATCAGTGTCCCCTCAATGCAGCCTCATCAGTGTCCCCTCAATGCAGCTTCATCAGTGCCCCTCAATGCAGCCTCATCAGTGCCCCCTCAATGCAGCCTTATCAGTGTCCCCTCAATGCAGCTTCATCCGTGTCCCCTCAATGCAACCTCATCAGTGTCCCCTCAATGCAGCCTCATCAGTGTCCCCTCAATGCAGCCTCATCAGTGTCCCCTCAATGCAGCCTCATCAGTGTCCCCTCAATACAGCTTAATCAGTGCCCCTCAATGCAGCCTCATCAGTGCCCCCTCAATGCAGCCTTATCAGTGTCCCCTCAATGCAGCTTCATCCGTGTCCCCTCAATGCAGCCTCATCAGTGTCCCCTCAATGCAGCCTGATCCGTGCCCCCTCAATGCAGCCTGATCCGTGCCCCCTCAATGCAGCCTTATCAATGTCCCCTTGAGGCAGCCTCATCACTGTCCCCTAATGCACTGATGACAGGAGTCACTTTGGACAGGGGCCTGTGGAACCCAGAATCCCTTGGAGAGGCTGGGAAACCCTTGCTTCAGCTCCCCGTGCCCCTCTTGTGTCTAAGTCACCCTGTGTCTATTAAGGGCACAGGGTGACCGAAAAATGATGGACAGCTATTTAATAGATTTTCAAAAAAATGTTGCGCTAATTGAAATAAATGTCAAAACATATTTGTGTGCATAAATTACTAAAATAAGCATATCAAAAAACATATAATCCCACAATTCTGTGATGATCCAGTATGTGAAATCAGAAAATATAATAGTGGTAGTGCTCTTCAGAAAAAGTCCAAGTGAAAAAGTTCAGTCCCATTATATAAATTGTGTTAAATTAATAAATGAATATTCTTTCATCAGGTGACTCATAGATGAAATCCACCACCAGAGGGCATGCACACCCTGTGAGTCCCCAAGGATGGGTACTCTTACCGTGAGTAGAGGACGCACTATCGCTAGTGTGTAAGATGCGCAAGCAGAAATAACCTTCTGCGGGTATGATTGTGATTTAGGACTCTCCTCTCCTTCAGCCTTGATATCACGACTTTTTGTTTTAGCCCTGGGTTGCTCCCATTAACCATCCGTCACTCCCGTCTCAGTATTCTTCATTTACTTCATCTGCCATTTTGCTTCCTTGTCAGAGAAAATTGTTTCTCTGACAAGGAAGCAAAATGGCAGATGATGTAAATGAAGAATACTGAGACGGGAGTGACGGATGGTTAATGGGAGCAACCCAGGGCTAAAACAAAAAGTCGTGATATCAAGGCTGAAGGAGAGGAGAGTCCTAAATCACAATCATACCCGCAGAAGGTTATTTCTGCTTGCGCATCTGACACACTAGCGATAGTGCGTCCTCTACTCACGGTAAGAATACCCATCCTTGGGGACTCACAGGGTGTGCATGCCCTCTGGTGGTGGATTTCATCTATGAGTCACCTGATGAAAGAATATTCATTTATTAATTTAACACAATTTATATAATGGGACTGAACTTTTTCACTTGGACTTTTTCTGAAGAGCACTACCACTATTATATTTTCTGATTTCACATACTGGATCATCACAGAATTGTGGGACTATATGTTTTTTGATATGCTTATTTTAGTAATTTATGCACACAAATATGTTTTGACATTTATTTCAATTAGCGCAACATTTTTTTGAAAATTGTTGACCCCATGACACATTATCACATGGTATGTTGCTGCTTGTTTTAGTCACTTTAGCGCATTACGTTTTTTGATTTATATACAGCTATTTAATAGACACTGAGAACGTGGTTTGGGTAACTGCAGATGGGACAGTAATATTTATCAACAATATCCCTCAAGAAATCTATGATACATTAGTTGCACTGTTTTAGAATGGTGGAACATTGTAAGAGTTGTGTAGACTGTTGCCATGCTGTCTCCAATCCCTGATTAATCAAAGCGTTGATGTGGATGTGGATTCCATGGTGTTCAATGTAGGAGACGGTCCATCTGCTACTGGGGTCTACTGCTATTGTGTGAAGATTTGCTGTGTTTATACTTATGGTAATGTGTTTTGTCTGTAGTTAGCTTGAGGTCAACAAGGCTGACCTGCAATGATTAATTAAAGAACCTCTGTGATGGGATTACCCGTGAGACAGCCCTACCTGATAAAGTCATTCCTTGTTTCAGCTTTGTAACTGAGATAGTCTCATGTGGTTCTTGATTACAATGTATGAGCTGCAATATCTGATGTCCAGACTGGAGCAAGTGGTATATTGACGGAAGCACTCAATCGGAGTGTGACGGGGTTCCGTGACAGGAACCCTCCCCATCTTGCAGCAGGCTGATAACATCATTCCCCCAGAATGTTGTTTTCCATCAGACCTTGAAATAGACAGCAGCTCAAGGCGAAATGTTTTATTGATAAAATGTACAACTACAAAAAAACAACAAATGTAACTGTGACTGTGTATAATATGAAATGCCACAAATGATATGCCACACATTTATTTATGCCAACTTTTTATTGATAGTTCTAATTCTAATGTCAACTTCATTATTTAAAACATTTTTGTATAACCCAATAACTCACGCAATAAATCGAACTGTAACAATAGGAAAAAATAACAAATATTAAAGATAAAAAAATAATATATGAGCTGTACAGATGTCAGCCCTAATAACATTCCTTTCCTATTCTTTCAGCATAACAATATTACTTCCATCACGGATGACACCTTCTGTAAATCAAATGACACCCGATACCTTCGTACCAGACTGGATGAAGTAAGAATGGAAGGAAATCCAGTGATACTAGGAAAATATCCAAACAGCTTCACCTGTCTCAGAACTTTACCCTATGGCTCATATTTTAAATAATGGGGGAACATTACCACCATCATGTCCTTTACTTCTTAAAATAAATATTCGTTTACACATTGAATGTTTTATTTTACAGTGTCAATTTTTTTGAAAAGTTCCAGTAATGTAGATTTTTTCTTATATGGTTTGCATTTACTTAAGAAATACTGTAGCTTACAAATACATCCATGGTATTGATATACACCACTTACTTAATAATTATTAATATAATTACCACTTACACACACGTACAATTATTATTGATCTATCACATACTTTTGAGTGATTAGTAGCTTCACATACTGCATTTCAGTTAATAATGCAAAACATGTGTGATCCATTAGGACTAGGAAAGCATTCAGTTCCACATATATAAGTAACTGAAGTATAGCTTTACTTAAAGCGGTTGTCTACCCAATTTTTTTATTTTTACCTACAGGTAAGCCTATAATAATGCCTACCTGTAGGTAAAATGAATATCTCGTAAACCTGTACGGTTTAGGAGATACTCTCCCTCTAAGCAGCTGCGGCGTTACGTGTATGTCCCGGCGCATGCGCCGTGATGTTCCGGCAACAGGGCTGGACCTTGCCGGAAAGACGGGTCCCGCGCGCAATACGTGGGAGTGACGTCTCACGGCTCTGGCCAGTCACAGGGCTGGAACCGCGTACCCGCAAACAAGATCCAAGGGAAGATGTCCACTCCCTCAGAGGGGACCGAGCAGCCCGGTTAGATCTTCGTTTCAAGGTGAGTATTTCATAATGAGCTAGTATGCGGTGCATACTAGCTCATTATGCTATTGTCTTGCAGGTTTCTAATTTTTTTTTTTTTTTTACTGGATAGACAACCGCTTTAACATACTCTTCTTACTGTCCACCTAATTTTCTATAGTAAAGCATCAGTAAGCAAACAGATGTAAAAGAATGTACAAAAATCTGACTAAAGAGTCTTATTTCTGAAAAGCACCTGCAACATTTTTCAACCATGAAATATGGAATTCTAAGAAATTGCATGAATGTCTCTGTCTCAGTATATGCAACAGTATAGTGTGTTGAAGAGGATCTTCATCCTAAGAACAAAAAAAATTAAAAGTCAGCAGCTACAAATACTGTAGCTGCTGACTTTTAATAAAAGGACACTTACCCGTCCAAGTATCCAGCACAGTCCTGCTGTGTGAATGGTCCTGCAGCCTTCTGGGACCTGTGACGTGTCCCAAAAAGCTGCAGGCTAAGGGAGGGGGGCAAACTTCCACTCAGAAGCCTAGGTGATCCGAGCGGAAGTGGGAGTGGGGTACCTGTCAAAACCAGGTACCTGTTACCCCCAAAAAAAGTGTCCAAAGGTGATAGAGGATTTGGGGAGAGGACAGAAAAGTGGAACTTCCCCTTTTGGGCGAAGTTTCACTTTAAGATGATATACGGTAGAACTGCGGGTGCTGTCTTCACTCACTAAAAGCCAATTCAGACCTATGCACTACAGTAACACATGTTGCATAAGGCTCGTACCTCAGTCAGGTGCCACTGCCAAGCAGTACCATTATTCTGAATGGCACCCAAGCCACAATAAACGAGTGCACACCCAGTGCACCTGTGTAGCATGAATACCCACAGGGCACGGTAGTACACTGTTCTGTACTGTTTTAGGTTGGCAGCACTATTCTGGTAGCAGCACATTTGGATGATCTGCCATAAAGCAACATGCTGTAACATAACACATCAAAGTGGATAGGTTTCAATAGGCCTTTAATGTGAACCTGAACTCTAAAAGCAAATTTTTGCTACCTTAAAGTGGTTGTAAAGGCAGAAGGTTTTTTACCCTACTGCATTCTATGCAGTAAGGTAAAGAAACCTTTTGCATGCAGCTCCCCCCACAGCCCCCCATAATACATACCTGGCCCAATCTCAATCCAGCGGTGTGCACGAGAGCCGAGGCTCCCTCTCCCTCCTCATTGCCTCAGATACATCATCAGGAGTCACTGGCTCTGGCTGCTGTCAATCACAGCCAGTGGCGAGGGAGCTTTGTGTCTTATGAACACACAAAGCAGGGCTTAGGAGTGAGCACTCAGTGTGGGGGGGGGGGGGGGCAAGAGCACTGGCGAGGGACCCAAAAAGGGGACAATCAGGGCTGCTGTGTGCAAAACCATTACACAGAGCAGGTGAGTATAACATGTTTTTACTTATATTAGTTTATAGATTTATAATCACCTGAAGGTGTAAATTGTGTCTACCCTAAAATATTTACCTTTTATTTTGAATTCCTCCTGTGTTTTGGGCCCTATAGATGTATTCCTGCAGTGTGAACACAAGGCACTTTGACTTCTATTTAATATGATCTGGAGCCATTGTTATGCTACTCAATGTTCTCCTTGCTGGAGAGGAAGCTGTACAATTGCTGCATTAAGCATATCCCTGCTTCTGCATCCTTGGTTCTGTAGAACTATTCTTCATCTACTTCTTCCACAGTGTCTTGTTTCCAGGCTTCAAATCACCATTTATTAGGGAGGCAGGATAAAGCATAAAGCAAAGCCTTGTCTCTACCAATATGGCCTCCTCCTCACAGAGACCAACGTGTGGAACATGGAAAGTCAGCATTAAGGAAAAGACCAGCTGTAGGGAGAGAACACAGGCCACACTGGTGACTATGCATCTGCCCTATATTTGACTTTTTGGGCACAGCAGTCATAGCCAACGAACCAGGAGTGTGGTGGGAAACCCGAGCGTAGGCCATCATCCCAAATTATAGACAAAAAGGAGAAATCCCTCCAGTGAAGGACTTTAAAGCCTACTCAGACAACAGAAGAGCAATGTACACCAAAAGAAATAGTACAAAAGATTCTGTTTTTATTCAAAATACTAAAAAAGCATCATTGGGAACAAGAGGACTTGGGAAAGCTAAAGGTGCATACAAAACAGCGGGGCAACAGACAGGAATGAACAAAACACATGGGCCTCTTTCACAACAAGATGGTAGATGAAACATCCAACGCATTTCGAGAAATTAGGTGTACTATCCCTTCTTCGGGGAGTTTCATGAAGTGCGTAGGAAAGGCTCGGTTCCTTTGCTGCTGGTGAATAGGCCCCCTCGCCTGGCAAGCAGGCGACAGATGTGAAGAAAGGGGAAGGAAAGGGGGGACCTTAAAAACAAATCCCACTGCTCATCCAGAGATTCGGCAATCTTGATTGCAAGTGAAGGACGAACTATAGGTCCAACCAGTGCCAAAGTGCAAATGGGGGGAAAAAGGACAGGACCAAGCTCAGTTGCACATAGCATGAACATATGCACAGCACTGTGCTGGCGGCGTCACGACACTCGTAGCTCATTCACTGATTCCTTTCCATATGCTCTCCTAGTTTGGCTTCATATGCCAATTTTTTCTGTAGAGGTGCCCGGGTCCGATAGTTGCCCTTGGTTGCGGAGGATCAGCCATAATTGGCCTTTGCATAACCCTTTCACTGCCAATGGCATTTACACAGTAATCGGTGCATGATAGCTGTATAAATGCCAATGGTCCCAAAAAAGTGTCAAAATGGTCCGACATGTCTGCCCCAATATCGCAGTACCGCTAGTAATTACTAGTAAAAAATTTAAAAAAAAAACAGAAATTAATTCTCATCATCCATAAACGCTGCAACTTTTGCGCAAACCAATCAATAAACGCCAATTGCGATTTTTTTTAAACCAAAAATATGAGGAAGAATATAAATCGGCCAAAACCGATGAAAAAAATGTTTTTTTATATTTTTTTTTGGATTTGTATTTTAGCAAAAAGTAAGAAATATAGATTTTTTTGCAAAATTGTCGCTTTTTTTTTATTTATAGCGGCGATCAGAAATGACTAAGAGGGGATCAAATAACACCAAAAGAAAGCTCTATTTGTGGGAAAAAAAGGACACAAATTTTGTTTGGGTACAACGTCGCATGACCGCGCAATTGTCAGTTAAAGCAACACAATGCCGAATCGCAAAAAGTGCTCTGGTCCTAAAGGGTGAAATCCTTCCGGGGCTGAAGTGGTTAAACGCTATGTCTGCAATGAGAGCTCCTATATTCCCAACCTCACAATTCCTTGTAGCAAAAACACACTAGACTGCTAAGGCTTCATGAACACGGGACGCTTTTTCAACCTCCCCTGAACTATTTTTATTGACAGCTAGAAGCCCGTTTTGCCGCGTTTTGCATGCCGCGTATAGCCGCTTTTTGCCGTATTCGCATCCAGGAGCTTTTTTTTAAAATGGAAACGCTTGTAAACGAAAAGCTCATAGACGCGAGTTACAGCGTTTACAAGCTGTTTGGTGTTTCAAATGCCTCTAAACTTGCGTCTGAACCAATTTTTTTGTGTTCCAAAAAATAGCCTGGAAATGACCTTAAACAACCCAGTGTAAATGTACTATAAGATAACGTTAAATGAGTTCAGGGGCAGCTGGAAAAAAACGTCCAAATGCCCCTGAACGTCTGTTTATTAGCCTCAGTGTGCATGAGGCCTAAGGGTCCATTCATACTAGCCCAGTTTAATGTGCTACATTATTGTGTGTTGTGTTCTTCTGAATTTCAAGAGTTGCAACTCAAGTGTAGCGGTACCCCCGTAGGGGCTGCTGGTAGTTGTGGTCCGTCTCTCACCCTGTACAGCCAGGCACACAATCTTCAAACACTCAGTAGTCAAGAAGCAGTTCTTGTACTTTGTTTTTATGTTTTATTGAGAGAAATTAAACCTGGATGGGGTAGGTCTGGACTTTGACTGGGCCATTCTAGCACATGAATATGCTTTGATCGAAACCATTCCATTGTAGCTCTGGCTGTATGTTTAGGGTCGTTGTCCTGCTGGAAGATGAACCTCTGCCCCAGTCTCAAGTCTTTTGCAGACTCTAACAGGTTTTCTTCTAAGATTGCCCTTTATTTGGCTCCATCCATCTTCCCATCAACTCTGACCAGCTTTCCTGTCCCAGTTGAAGAAAAGCATCCCCACAACATGATGCTGCCACTACTATGTTTCATTGTGGGGATGGAGTGTTCAGGTTGATGTGCAGTGTTAGTTTTCCGCCACACATAGCGCTTTAATTTTAGGCCAAAAAGTTACATTTATCTGACCAGAGCACCTTCTTCCATATGTTTGCTGTGTCCCCTACATGGCTTCTCTCAAACTGCAAGCGGGAATTCTTATAGCTTTCTTTCAACAATGGCTCTCTTCTTTCCACTCTTCCATAAAGGCCAGGTTTTATGGAGTGCATGACTAATAGTTGTCCTGTGGACAGATTCTACCACCTGAGCTGTGCATCTCTGCAGCTCCTCCACAGTTACCATGGGCCTATGGCTTCTTCTCTATTGAATGCTCTCCTTGCTCAGCCTGGTTTAAGTGGACAGCCATGTTTTGGTAGGTTTGCAGTTGTGCCATACTCTTTCCATTTTCGGAAGATGGATTGAACAGTGCTCCATGAGATGTTCAAAGCTTGGGATCTTTATTTAAAACCTATCCCTGCTTTAAACTTCTCCACAACTTTATCCTTGACCTGTCTGATGTGTTCCTTGGCCTTCATGACGCTGTTTGTTCAATAAAGTTCTCTAACAAACCTTTGAGGGATTAACAGAACAGATGTATTTATACTGAGATTAAATTATAACACGGGTGGACTCTATTTACTAATTAGGTGACTTCTGAAGGCAATTGGTTCCACTAGATTTTATTTAGGGGTATCAGAGTAAAGGGGGTTGAATACAAATGTATGCCACACTTTTCAAATATTTATTTGAAAGAACATTTGAAAACCATTTATCATTTTCCTTCTACTTCACAATTATGTGCCACTTTGTTTTGGTCTCTCACATAAAATCCCAATAAAAAACATTTACGTTTATGGTTGTAACATGACAAAATGTGGAAAATTTCAAGGGGTATGAATACTTTTTCAAGGCACTATATATACACTCCTTGTATGTACACCTCCTCACTCACTGTAGGATCTCAATTAGTTACACTTCCTCACTTTCAGGACCAGCTAGAACTATAGTTTAGGCATGACACTGGCTCCGCCAGGCCTTAGCAAATGCACTTTGCAAGCAGGGACCACGGCCCCTCTGGTGTAGCAAAAAGAATGGTAGTAGTTCTAGTGCTAGCTGTCCATGTGACTACTGATCCCAGCATCACATCTTCAGGCCCTGCCAGCCCTCCTGGCTGCAGCTGCCTCTCTCCAATGCCTTTCCCAACACGGTCCACTCCACTGGCTCTGCACCCATTCCAGACTGCACTCTCCCAGTCCTCTCAGGCGTGCTTCCCAGTCCTGACTGTGTGAACACTCACCAGTCCTCTTGGCTGCCTCTGTGGAACTCCTGGAGACTTGCCTGGTGGTGTACTCCTGCTGTCCGCTCTTGCTCCTCCTGTGTCTTCTGGTCAGGACACCTCTGTGGATTGTAAGAGGGTCCCGTCCGCACCCGAGCCCCAGGCCCAAGGTCACCCCCCCCCCCCAGACTGGGGAGCTTTCTCGAAGGCCCCGACAGTCTAACACTCCCTCTCCATTTTCCACCCGATCAGTCCTCCCCAGCTGGGCTGACCCCAAGTATTTGAGGGGGCCTGCCCTCTGAAAATACAAGTTGGGGATTGGTCAGGGCCCTCAGAATACTCCAGGTAGCTCCAACTCTCCTCTCCACCTTCCCAGAGGATTCTAGCATGTTCTGGAAATAAGTGGAAGGTCTCAGTGATGCTGCCTGTGAGTCACCCAGCCCTTCCTGGCTACCTGCCAACACAGAATAAAACATACAGGCTTGGCTGCCTGCCAAGCCTGCTTAAATTTTGCTACACTACAAAAAAAATTGAACATCCTAGTACCACTAGAGGGTGCTACACAAGCATGCTAAGAATGTGTGTCAGAATGAATAGCACTGCAGCGCACTAACACACATTACCGTAATGCAATAGTGAGAACGGGCCCTAAAATGCTGTGTACAAATTAATTTTGTAGAAGTATGTTTTAAAAGAAAATATTGTAAGCAAATGTGATTCCCATTCAAAAACCTTATGCATAAAAAGTTGTTATGCTATTATAGCATCTAAAGGAATGAAACAGACTTAACTATAATGATACAAAAAAAGTGCAAGAGGTTTGTGATAAAATATTAATTTCTGGGATTCAATACTAAGCCACAGTTTGGCTTTAAATAGTCAGAAACTTTACACCTGGTACAACTAATATCATTTGAGTATATTTTGAGATCCACTGTTATTGTTCATATTAGCCCTTTTAAAGGAAAATATCCTCAAAATGCTTTGTATCAGGGGGTCTCTAAATTTTCTAAAGGAGTCAGTTTATTGTTCTTATGACTTTAGGGGGGCTAAGTGTGACCAGTGGGAGTAGGTAATCCTGGAATCAGTGGGGCTGAACAGTGCCCCATATATAGTATTAGAGGGCGAAATAGTGTCCCATCGTTAGTGTTAGTGGGAGGAATAGTGCCACATCATTGGTGTCATAGAAGAAATAGTGCTCCATCATGGGTGTTAGTGGGAGGAACAGTGCCCCGTCAGTGGCTGGAATTATGTCCCATTGTCCCATTGTTGAAGTCAAGACTGGAAAAAGGCAAAGGGCCTCATCCACCTCCTGGGCCGCAGCTTTGAGACCACTGTTTTATATTAACACAAGCATTCATTAACCTGACCTGAGGTAAAAATGCAGGTCTTCCTAGTTGAGGTACAAATTATAATGTAAACACAGCCTACATACTGGGACTTTTAGTTTCCAAGCCGCTAGGTAGGTGCTACAGTAAGGTGACCAGATTTTTAAAATGAAATCCGGGGACATATATGTATATATATATATATATATATATATATATATATATATATATATATATATATATATTTGAACAATTTTATAAGCATATTTTCCTCAAATGATATATTCATTGTATGTGGTATGTGTTTATGTAATGATTGTATGATACATACGTTATTTCTGGAAATCATTTCATACCAGCCCCATAGTATTATTATACCAGCCCAACTGCATAACGTCATTTTTTTCTTGTTCATAAAAGGGAAAACCATGCATTTTAAAGCACATTTCAAGAGTGTATTATACTCACCAGTGCTCATCGGCGCAGCCTCATCATTACCAATCAATGCATCCTCACCAGTGCCCATCAATGCAACCTGATCAGTGCCCATCAAAGCAGCCTGATTAGTGCCCATCAATGCAGCCTCACCAGTGTTCATCAATGCAGCCTAATCAGTACCCATCAATGCAGCCTCATCAGTGCCCATCGGCACATCCTCACCAGTGCCAATCAGTTCAGCTTGACCAGTGCCCATCAATGCAGCCTCACCAGTGCCTATCAATGCAACCTCACCAGTGCCCATCAATGCAGCCTCATCAGTGCCCATCAGCTCAGCCTCATCAGTGCCCATCAGTGCAGCCTCACCAGTGTCCATCAGTGCAGCCTGATCAGTGCCCATCAATGCAGCCTCATCAGTGCCCATCAGTGCAGCCTTACCAATGAACTCTCACCAGTGTCCATCAATGCAGACTCACCAGTGCCCATCAATGCAGCCTGTTCAGTGCCCAGCAGCTCGGCCTGTTCAGTGCCCATAAATGCAGTCTGTTCAGTGCCCATAAATGCAGTCTGTTCAGTGACCATAAATGCAGTCTGTTCAGTGACCATAAATGCAGTCTGTTCAGTGCCCACCAGCTCAGCCTGTTCAATGCCAATCAATGCAGCCTGTTCAGTGCCCATCAAGCAGCCTGTTCAGTGTCCATCAGCTCAGCCTGTTCAGTGCCCATCAATGTAGCCTGTTCAGTGCCCATCAATGCAGTCGGTTCAGTGCACATTAGCTGAGCCTGTTCAGTGCCCATCAATGCAGCCTGTTCAGTGCCCATCAGCTCAGGCTGTTCAGTGCCCATAAATGCAGCCTGTTCAGTGTTGATCAGCTCAGCTTGTTCAGTGCCAATCAATACAGCCTGTTCAGTGCCCATCAATGCAGCATGTTCAGTGCCCATCAATGTAGCCTGTTTAGTGCCCATCAGCGCATCCTGTTCAGTGCCCATCAGCCCAGCCTGTTCAGTGCCCATCAGCTCAGCTTGTTCAGTGCCCACCATCTCAGCCTGTTCAATGCCCATCAATGCAGCCTGTTCAGTGCCCATAAATGCAGCCAGTTTAGTGCCCAGCAGCTCAACTTGTTCAGTGCCCATCAGCTCAGCCTGGTCAGTCCCCAGCAGCTCAGCCTGTTCAGTGGCCATAAATGCAGCCTGTTCAGTGCCTGGCAGTTCAGTCTGTTCAGTGCCTGTCACAGGCCAGCCCATGCAAAAATAGAGTAGGGCAGGGGTAGGCAACCTTTCAGAGGTTGAGATCTAACCTGGACAACATGCAGGAAATCAAAGATCCCTGGGGTAGGGGGGTCACCCTTTAAAAAAAATAACTTTCAAGCACCCTGTATAAACACAGCATAGTGTCCTCTGTCCCCCCCCCCCCTCACCCTTCCCCACACACAGTAGTTTTACTTCCCTCCTCCCACAGTAGGGACCTCTGCCCCATACAATAGTTTTGTCTGCCTCTCCATAGCAGTGTCCTGCCCCCTTTCACATTACCCCCCCCACTATAGTGTCCTCTGCCCCCCTCCACCCTGTGTCCTGTGTTCCCCAAAGCAGCGTCCTCTGTCCCCTTCACACACCCCCACTGCAGTGTTTTCTGCCCCCCCAAAACAATGTCTTCTGTCTCCTTCACCCCTCCCCCCCACTGTAGTGTCCTCTGCCCCCCCATGCAATGTTCCCTGTCCCCTACACACACCCCTCACCCCCACTGTAGTGTCCTCTGCCCCCCATGCAATGTCCCCTGTCTCCTACACACACCCCACCCCCCCCCCCCACGGTAGTGTCCTCTGTGCCCTCCAATGCAGTTTCTGCTGTTCGCTTTACTCCCTCACTGTAATGTTCTCTGCCCTCCCACTGCAATGTCCTCTGTCCTCTGCATACCCCCCTTTTAGTATCCTCTGTACCCTTCATCCCTCCCTCCCCTCAACTGCTCCATCCCCCATCCTCTATCCATTACTGTGCCTTCTCCTGATCTCCACAGAAAGTGGCAGCAGCGGCTGGCGGAAAGTCTGTGTGTGGGGCTGTGTTCCCGATCGAACCGTCGACTACCCACCGTCAGCGGGTCGTTTGTGATTGACGGCTTGCCGACCCCCAGAGTAGGATGACCAGATGTCCCCAGCCCTGCAAAGCGGGGACAAAAGCGGGGACAAATTTCTGGGGACAGTGTCCTCAATCCGAGGACTGTCCCCTGAAACCGGGGGACATCTGGTCACCCTATGCTACAGGTTGCTCATCTTGGAGACAAAAGTATGTTATGACCACTATTCAGCATGATAATCACTACACCTATAAAACTTCAATAGCTATAGATATCTTTTAGGGTAGATTGAATTGTATTTCAAGAGATCTGAAACCTCTGCTAATTAACGTTTACATTTATATACTGTAGATAACCAATTATCTGCATGTTTGTCTGTATATTATACAGTATCTCACAAAAGTGAGTACACCCCTCACATTTTTGTAAATATTTTATTATATTAATTCATGTGACAACACTGAATTAATGACACTTTGCTACAATGTAAAGTAGTGAGTGTACAGCTTGTATAACAGTGTAAATTTGCTGTCCTCTCAAAATAACTCAACACATATCCATTAATGTCTAAACCGCTGCCAACAAAAGTGAGTACACCCTAAGTGAACATATCCAAATTGGGCCCAATTAATAATTTTCCCTCCCCAGTGTCATGTGATTCATTAATGTTACAGGGTCTCAGGTGTGAATGGGGAGCAAGTGTGTTAAATTTGGTCACTGGAAGTTCAACATGGCACCTCATGACAAAGAACTGCCTGAGGATCTAAAAAAAATAATTGTTGTTCTATAGATGACCTAGGCTATAAGAAGATTCCCAAGACCCGGAAACTGAGCTGCAGCACTGTGGCCAAGACCATACTGTGGTTTAACAGGACAGGTTCCACTCAGAACAATCCTCGCCATGGTCGACCACAGAGGTTGAGTGCACATGCTTTGTCTTTGGGAAATATACATATGAGTGCTGCCAGCATTGCTGCAGAGGTTGAAGGGGTGGGGAGTCAGCCTGTCAGTGCTCAGACCATATGCCACACACTACATCAAATTAGTCTGCATGGCTGTCATCACAGAAGAAAGCCTCTTCTAAAGATGATGCACAAGAAAGCCTGCAAACAGTTTGCTAAAGACAAGCAGACTAAGGACATGGATTACTGGAACCATGTCCTGTGGTCTGATGAGACCAAGATGAACTTATTTGATTCAGATGGTGTCAAGCGTGTGTGGCGGCAACCAGGTGAGGAGTACAAAGACAAGTGTATCTTGCCTACAGTCAAGCATGGTGGTGGGAGTAAAATGGTCTGGGGCTGCATGAATGCTGCCGGCACTGGGGAGGTACAGTTCATTGAGGCAATCATAAATGCCAACATGTACTGTGACATACTGATGCAGAGCATGATCCCCTCTCTTCGGAGACTGGGCCGCAGGGCAGTATTCCAACATGATAACGCCCCCAAACACATTTCCAAGATGACCACTGCCTTGCTAAAGAAGCTGAGGGTAAAGGTGATGGACTAGCCAAGCATGTCTCCAGACCTAAACCCTGTTGAGCATCTGTGGGGCATCCTCAAACGG
>BLSH010023955.1:37749-61854 GCA_018402905.1 Glandirana rugosa
CCAAGTATACCATGTCCACAGCCACCCCTCTGTCCAAGTATACCACGTCCACAGCCACCCCTCTGTCCAAGTATACCACGTCCACAGCCACCCCTCTGTCCAAGTATACCATGTCCACAGCCACCCCTCTGTCCAAGTATACCACGTCCACAGCCACCCCTCTGTCCAAGGTTTTACTTACCTCCTCACAAAAAGAAATCAGATTTGTCTGACAACTTCTGTCTTTCATGAATCCATGCTGTCTGTTCCTTAAAATATCCAGCAAGAACTCATCTATGTGGTCTTTTATTAAACTCTCCAATATCTTCCTGACTATAGAAGTTAAACTAACAGGTCTATAGTTACTTGGTAAAGACTTTGATCTCTTTTTAAATATTGGTCTTACGCCAATCCAGTGGTACTATTTCAGTCATTAACCACTTGCTTACTGGGCACTTAAACCCCCGTCCTGCCAGGCCATATTTCAGCTTTCAGTACGCTCATACTTTGAATGAGAATTGGGCGGTCGTGCTACACTGCACCTAAATGAAATTTTTATCATATTTTTCACACAAATCAAGCTTTCTTTTGGTGGCATTTAATCACTGCTGGGTTTTTTATGTTTTGCTAAAATTTTGAAAAAAAAACAGTTTCATAGTTTGTTATAAAAGTTTGAAAACAGGTAATTTTTCTCCTTCATTGATGTGCACTGATGAGGCAGCACTGATGCGCACTGATAGGCTACACTGATGGGTACTGATAGGCTGCACTGATGGGCACTGATAGGCTACACTGATAGGCACTGATAAGGCGGCACTGATGGGCACTGATAGGTGGAACTGGTGGGCACTGATGAGGCGGCACTGGTGGGCACTGATGGGTGGCACTGATGGGCGGCACTGAAGGGCACTGATGGATGGCACTGATAGGTGGCACTGATGTTTGGCACTGATGGGCACTGGTAGGTGACACTGATAGGCAGCACTGATAGGTGGCACTGATGAGGCACTGATGGGCACTGGTTGGCAGCAGTGATGGGCATTGATAGGTGGCACTGGTGGGCTCTGGTAGGTGGCATTGGTGGGCACTGGTAGGCAGTATTGATGTGCACCTGTAGGTGGCACTGTTGGGCACTGGCAGGTGGCACTGGAGAGCACTGCATAGCAGCAGTTCCTCTCCATTTGCGGGACCAATGTCCCTCTGTCTGCAGCCGGTGAGCAGCTTTTTTTTCCCTCACGCTGTGAGCGTGAGGGAAAAAAAAAAGCAGAATACCAATCTATTGATTACATCACGTGATCAGCTGTCATTGGTTGACAGCTGATCATGTGATAAGGAGCCGGGATTGGCTCCTTACAGCCGAGTCTCATTTTCTCGAGGGTTTTCACAGAGCGTTGCAAGCGCGCCTCGCAGGGGGAGCGCAGGCAGCTCGTGCACGGGAGAATTTCTATTGACGGCCTCCCAGCAATTAAGGCCATCGCTGTAGCCGTCATTCGGCTATAGCGCGGGCGTGAAGAGGTTAAAGAGTCCCAAAAAATTAGATACAATGGTTTTGAAATGACAGAGTTTAATTCTTTTAGGATCCGTGGATGGATGCCATCTGGTCCAGGTGCTTTATCTACCTTTATTCTGTATAAATATTTCTGGACCATTTCACTTTTGAGCCATTGTGGATCATTTGGGAAAAGAGGAAGAACTTCTAAGAAACTGCTGACCTCAAATGAATCTTCATGAATCTGAAAAACGTATTGGTTGCATTAAAGAGTAAAAATAAATCAGCTAGAAGTCAATATTAATCTTAACCAGACATCTGAAAAAAGGGATAAATAAAAATGTAACCATTTAAATCATGACCACATATGATGATCCATGTGGTCTCTGGGCTCACACATTTAGGAAATGAAATCTAAGATGAGATCAGGATGGGTTTTGCTTATGTTTCCTAATATTTGCTGATGTTCTGAAAATGACAGTAAATAATGAGCGCTGTAAATCTCTATACTGGATGGACAGAAATACAAATCCTTTGGCAGGAAAAAAAACTCCCATATGCAATGTATTCAGCCATTTGCCTGGAGTTCAGCTTTAACCACTTCAGCCCCGGAATAATTTCCCACTTTAGGACCAGAGCCCTTTTTGCGATTCGGCACTGCGTCGCTTTAACTGACAATTGCGCGGTCGTGCGACGTTGTACCCAAACAAAATTTGTGTCCTTTTTTTCCCCACAAATAGAGCTTTCTTTTGGTGGTATTTGATCGCCTCTGCGTCATTTCTTATCGCCGCTATAAACAAAAGAAGAGCGACCATTTTGCAAAAAAACCCAAATTTCTTACTTTTTGCTAAAATTCAAATCCAAAAAAAAATATAAAAAAACATTTTTTTCACCGTTTTTGGTCGATTTATATTCTTCCTCATATTTGTGATAAAAAAAAATTGCAATCGGCGTTTATTGATTGGTTTGCGCAAAAGTGGCCGCGTTTACGGATGATGAGAATTCATTTCTGGGGTTTTTATTATTTTTTTTTTTTTTACTAGTAATGGCGGCGATCTGCGATTTTTAGCGGTAATGCGATATTGCAGCAGACATGTCGGAACATTTTGACACTTTTTTGGGACCAATGACATTTATTCAGCGATCAGAAATTTAAATGTCCACTGATTACTGTATAATTGTCATTGGCAGTGAAGGGGTTAACCTGCAGGGGGAGAGCTAGGGGTTAACTGTGTTCCCTGGGTGTGTTCTCACTGTGGGGGGGTTGGGCTAACATGGGCATGAGAGATCTAACTGATCCCAGTGACAGGAATCAGTAGATCTCTCATGCCCCACTGACAGGGCGGGGAACCGCCGTGTTTACATCGGCGGTTCCCCGTTCTTTCTCTGTAGCCGCTCATCGCGGCTCGCCGGCGGACATCGGGTCCGCCCGAGCCGCGGGCACACTCCCCAGGAGTGCGGTGGGTGCGCGCGCCCCCCTGGTGGCCAAATGCGAATCGCCGCTTATTTACGGCGATTCGCGCAGGGCTCCCCCACTGCCGCCGTGAAAAGACGGCGCGCGGTGGGGAACCGGTTAATGTGCAGATCAGTGCAATGTGGTAAATAAAAAAGGTGGTGGAAATTATTTCCTCCCAAGTCGAATGCCCCTTGTCTCATGTCATTCAAATATTGTTTTAAGTTATAACCTCTTTCCAAGTACATCCCAGAATTGTGTCTTCACCTTACAACTTATGCAGCTCATGAAGGGTAGGGGGTCCTAGCAATCCAGGAGAGAGCTGAATGAGGGTGTCTGGTTTAGTAAAGTGGATTATGGTGGATAGTTCAGAATCTGATGGCTGATTAACTGGAACTGCATAAGGAGGAATGGGAAAGGTCTGGCTGCTGATTGAAATAAGCTTAATTAAAGTGGTGGTGGTAGTGGTGGCTGGAGGCTTCAACAGGCATAAAAGCAGTGTCTTTGTAAGGAGGTTACGATGGAAGCATGGCAGAATCTCATGGGCAAATAAGCATGTCCAATCACTGTGAGAGTGGGTTTATGGGGTGAATATCAGCACAGTTTATTCCTACAATGGTGGGGCTGCAACATAAGGCCTGGTTGCCTAACTTGACTTCTCCAAACTACAGCTCTTGTTTTTTAATGTTTACTTGTCACATAAGAGAGAGCAGCAGTTCTTTCTGATCTTCTTCTGGTGACTTGTTGAAATTGGGATTCTAACAACAGAAGAATGATTGAACTACATTAGATTGGGGAGAATATAAGGACAATTGATGGGTACATATTGGAAGAGTGCCAACATAAGGTCTGGTTGCTTAACCCAACTTTTCCAAACCATAGCTTTGGTTTTTCGACGTCTACTTGTCACCTAAGAGAGAGCGGCAGTTTGATGGTCTTCTGGTGACCTAAGAAAATTGTGATCCTAATAAGAAATTGTATAATTTCCAACTGATAACAAAAAGAAAAATATTGAAATACTTTAGATATGCTTTAATGACATGCACTGTACATAACATTTTCTAAAACTTATATTTTGGCTTTTCAGTTTTGAACATGGGAAAATCTGGTGAGTACAGAGCTGATACTGGACAATACGCCATAAATACAATAATAATATAACAAAAAAATTGATGTTAAAGTTTTTTGAGAATGAAGGGGTTTGGGTCATTAATTATCATTTCAATAGCTTTGCTTTAATGCAGTAGTAGAAGACTATTCAAAACAGTGCAGGTTAGCTGCAATTTGCACATAATTGAGTTTAAATGTTCACTTGAATGTATCACAGACTTCCAAAGCTCAAATTGTATTGAATTTTTAGGAACTTGTTCTTTTAAATGAAACGTAATAAGATGTTAAAATAATAAGTGAACGTGACTACCTAAAAATAAATAAAAAATATACAGGGTGGGCCATTTATATGGATACACCTTAATAAAATGGGAATGGTTGGTGATATTAACTTCCTGTTTGTGGCACATTAGTATATGTGAGGGGGGAAACTTTTCAAGATGGGTGGTGACCATGGCGGCCATTTTGAAGTGCACCACCACATTATGGGTGTCAGGTCCGACCATTCCTAGATGAACAGTTTCCTGGAAAGTGGATTGGTCGTCGTGGGCCAGTTGAATGGCCCCCAAGGGCTCCTGACCTGACCCCTTAGACTTTTATCTTTGGGGTCATCTGAAGGCAATTGTCTATGCTGTGAAGATACGAGATGTGCAGCACCTGAAACTATGGATACTGGAAGCCTGTGCTAGCATTTCTCCTGCGGTGTTGCTATCAGTGTGTGAAGAGTGGGAGAAGAGGGTTGCATTGACAATCCAACACAATGGGCAGCACATTGAACACATTTTATAAGTGGTCAGAAACTTGTAAATAACTCATGAAAGAATAAAGTTACGTTAAAACCAAGCACACCATTGGTTTTTCTTGTGAAATTCCCAATAAGTTTGATGTGTCACATGACCCTCTTCCTATTGAAAAAACAAAAGTTGGATTCAAAATGGCAACCAAGGTCACCACCCATCTTGAAAAGTTTCCCCCTCACATATACTAATGTGCCACAAACAGGAAGTTAATATCACCAACCATTCCCATTTTATTAAGGTGTATCCATAAAAATGGCCCACCCTGTATAAAAAATATCACTTGATGATATATACTATGGGATAGACTCCCTATAAATGCCAAAAAAGTGCTGGGTGCTAAAGGTACATAATTTACATATACTTCATGCAATGAGATTATAGTCCAGAAAAAGTCCCTATAGATACCAAAAAAGTGCTGAGTGCTGGAAATATCATGTGCATAGTAAACAAAAACTTCATGCAATATATTTGTAATAAAATAATAGTCCAAAAGAGTCCTTGTGTACTCAATGCCAATGGTGTTATGGCAATTGGGGATCTCCTTTCAGTATGAACTTCTGTGATTCTTCTAATAAAATGTGCAAAACAAGCTAGCAAAGTGCAAAGTGCTCCCTACCCCAGGTGAATTGGACTCGGGTCAAATCAGGCTTATGGTAAGTGCTCCTTCTGTTGTTGGATTGTTAAGGCCTCATACACACGGGCGTCTGATAATAAATAAGCAAAAGTTCGGGTCCGACGTTTTTGAAAAAATCAGCGTTTTTACCGGCGTTTTGCATCGGCGTTAGTGAGCGTTAGTGAGTGTCGGCGTCAATAGGCGTTTTTTAAAAAAAATCAGCCCTCTGCTATTTTTCAACCTAAAAACGCCGGCGTCAAAAAACGCTTGTTAACGCCGGTACGGCGTCAGCGAGCGTTTTGCCGATTGGCGTCAAAAAACGCCAAAACGCTACAGCTACAGAACGCGGTGGTCCCGCGTTCTAAAAACAGCTCACTAACGCCGACACCCTCTACTGCTCACAAACGCCAGTGTTTTTAGAGGGCCATTGAATAACATGGAGAGCTGCAAAAAACGCCTACAAACGCCGGTGTCCAAAACGCCCGTGTGTATGAGGCCTAAATGAACCCAAAGAAGTGCTAACCGCACTTAAAGATGGGATCCAAGTGCTAACCGAACATAATATGAAATCCCACGTGCTAATCGCACCAAACCAAATTAAACAAAAATGTGCTAACCGCACAAATGCTGGAATAGCGATAATAATCGCACCATGGATAACCTAGTGCTAACCGCACAGGACTTGAAGAGAAGTAACTTCCAATAAAAAACGCTTAGTGACGGAAACCTTCAACATAGACTCCCTTGGTGCGGGAAACTTCACTGATATAAAATGTTATAAAGTCAACCGTAGCTCCCAGGAAGGCATGCAAAATAAAGAAAATTTCATGGTGTAATACGTATATTCATTTAAAAATAGACCATGCCACCCCTTTAAAAAACTACTCCCATTTTATTAAAATATAAACAGCGTAAAAGAAAGTAAGGATTATCTCACGTAAAATACAGGATACCACCGCCAGGCTCTGCCTCTACATGTTACGCCGCCATGGCTTTGTCTGGAGTCAAGCCGGGCGGGTGCAATGGGGTGGATTTTATAGATGTATAAGGTGGATATATCGGCCCCAGCTGATTATGTTAATGAGATACCACGCCTGCGCCGTCCTTGCAGTAGTATTGGCGTCCCCATAGTGACAATGTTGTGTTGTGAATAAGGACGGCAACATTCGTACGTTATACCGCTCGCGCATGCGCAGTGGCAGTAACCGCGGCCATTATGGTCTGCCTGAGATGGGTGTACCTTAGAGGAGTACAGATCTGTAAAGAATAGGCAAAAAACCTGTACAATATCTAGAGTGAAGTAGTATGGTGTACTCTGAGGGCCTGTTATAGCATTAATATGTGATGAAGCCTGTTGTGCCTTAGTGAGCATAGCCAACATATGCTCTGCATTTTCACCCTCTTCAAAATCTTGTTGCTTCAAAAAGAAATGCTTGTTCTCTGCTAACTGTAGAGCTAATTGTCTAGACAGGACTGGTGAAGCTAACCATGCCCATTTGGTGTCACCTGAGGGATCGCCGCCTCCATTCTCTGAGCCTCCAATAAGACAAAATTCTCCCAAGATTTTGTTTTGGTTTTAATGTAATTAATAAGTTTAATAAACTGCCCCCGGAGATATGCTTTAGAGGCACCCCAAACTATACCCAGTTCAGCTGTGTCCAGATTCTGCCTGAAAAAAATTGGCTAGCGAGTCTGGCACAGGATCTGGATCTGGGAGCAGAGACAGCCAGAATGGATTTCATTACCAGCATGTCATTCAAGGATGAGCAGGCATATAGAGCTCAACCCAAAAGGGAGAATGAACAGAGATACGTTTTACTTCATATTGTGAAGAGGTCAAGAATGAAAGCATCATTGCCCAGACCTTAATCTAAATACAAAAGAACACATAGTACACATAGGACCATACTGGGGGGCATCAGTGGAAGCTCAAAAAAAATAGTATAGAGCTTCTCTGCAACAGGTAAGTTAGTAGCAACGGTAGAACAGTGCTGACAATATTGAAACACTGCCTACATCTAGATCAGGGTTTCTCAACCAGGGTTCCATGGAACCCTAGGGTTCCTCCAGAGGTTGCTAGGGGTTCCTTGAGCAATGGTCAATTTCTACCTCTCAGATAAATTCCCATTAAAACCATTGGTATTTTTAGCTATCTGTAAGTAGGTAATTCTTCCCAGTGACCACAAGTGTAAGGAGCATTCTTCCCATTCACCATCACACTAATGTATCATGAGTTGTAGATTTTTAATTTATAGCAGGGGTTCCCCGAGACCGGAGAATTATTTCAAGGGTTCCTCGGTGTTGAAAAGGTTGAGAAAGGCTGATCTAGATCAATCTGGCCAAGAGAAAGATGTACTGTATAACTATTCCACATATTGCTGTTGGGCTTCAAGGAGGAGCTGGTCAGTGGTTCAGAGCAGCACATAGAGATCGTATCTATCCAACCACTGAACCACAGAGATGGGTTTATCAAAAATGTGAACTTGACCCTTAGCCACCACATGCAGGCGGGCTGGATAAAGCATTGCACATTGTAGCTCCAATGCCCTGAGCACATTTAAACTTAGCCCTTTGTTTCTGCAGTTCTGCAGAAAAGTCTGGAAAAAGTGAAATCTTGGAATTATCAATAACCAGAGCTTCAGATATTTTCTGGGCCTTGGAAAGAATGGCATCACAGTCTTTATAACTGAGGGGATTAAACAAAAAGGGATGAGGATTTGCTCCTGGCAACAGAGGGCACTCTGGCATTCTGTGTGCCCATTCCACAGAAAACATAGTAGAGAATGTGTCATTACCAAACACAGAGAGCAACCATTTCTCAATAAAAGCCACCTGTTTTTTCCCCTCAGCCTTTTCCGGTATATAGATGGCCCTCACATTGTTGCGCCAAAGCCTGTTCTCCAGGTCATCCAGGCGCGCTGCATGTTGGGCTGTGAGATGAGTATTATAGCTGAGATCTCTCTGTAGGGGTGCCAGTTCATACTACATAGAACTCACCCCTCCAAAGATGACATTCTTTCTCTTAATTTTCACATATTCTGCCATCCTTTGCATCTCCACCCCTTAATTTAATCAGTAAGAGGAGAAATTGAGATATTACAGGTGGTAACCGCAGAAAATATATTATAGAGTGTTGGTTCAGGATCCTCTATTGCAGTGGTTCTCAACTCCGGTCCTCAGGACCCACTAACAGGCCAGGTTTGCAGGATAACTGAAATACATCACAGGTGATATCATTTGCTGCTCAGTGATTGCAGTATTCTAGTCTGCATCTCCCCAAGGTAATACTTAAAATCTGGCCTGTTGGTGGGTCCTGAGGACCGGAGTTGAGAACCACTGCTCTATTGCATTAGAGGGTTCTGAGGACATGGCAAAGATGTCTGCAGGGGTACTCCCTGTGTCCCAATCAAGCCCAGAGCCATTGCCATCCTCAAGGGGGACTGTATTATTGCTCCAATGGAGAGATGGAAGCCTGCAGAATATATATGTATATATGTGTTAGATTCTCGGTGGAGAGGAGCAAGGAAGCATCCGGCTACATCCACTGTTCAGCCACGCCCCTTCAAACAAGGTTCTTACTATTATATTATCCAGCTAGATCATCAATCCCGGGTACAAGTCCAGCAGTGTCCACCCTAAAATGTACCATGAGTATTGTCTAGACTGTTGAATCAGATAAGGTAGAAATTAGATCTGATTGGTTATCACAGATTATTCCACATTCTTCTTTCTCACAAGTGGCTTTAACTCTTGTGAAATGTGTATAAATAACACTCAGTAAATGAGAAGACACTCATAACTTCTGCTTCTCAGAAAGACAGTCACAGCGTCCAAGTATCGGCTACAATGTCTGTCTTCCTCACCATCATGTTCCTGAGTAAGTAGAACATCTTTTATTTTTTATGTTATCTGGGTACCAGTGGAGTGCCTTTCCTTTGAGATTGTGTGGAATGCACAAAATATTTCATTACCATGAGCCTGTTGGAGGCTCTACATAAGATACACTCATAATATTTGCATCTGTTGACTTGTGCTGCGTTATACAGTGCCTATCGATGGTAAGCTCTGCTCTTGGTCTTGTCGCACAGGCTGGACGGTTCCCATTTATCTAGATAAGTCAGAACCACAAATGTGATTTTCAGAAGAGCTTTGTTTTAATTGCCAAAGTCAACCATGAAGGCAGATGATTGTGATCTCTAAGTAGAAAAATGCAATTAAAAGTCAGGGCAGTGCTGGGTCTTATACAGGGTATGTGTCCTACTGCCAAGTACCCCTTGCCTCATGTCATTAAAATATTGTATTCCGTTATATCCCTTTTACCTTTAGATCTCAGCCTTGTATCTCCACTCTCACCTTATACAGCTTGTGAGGAGTTAGGGGGTCTGATCCCTTCATGAGGGAGCTGAATGAAGGTGCCTGATTTTGTACAAGGGCATCTGGTGGATACATAGTTCAAAGTTTGATGACTGTTTTGATATGAACTACATAAAGGGTAAGGGGTAATTGATATTTGAAAAGAGCTTCATAAAGGTGATGGTGGTGGGTTGACTGGTGGATACATAAGGCATAACAGAAGTCTTAGTAAGAGGGTTATGGTGGATGCATGGAATGATCTGAAGTCTAAATGAACTAATCCAAATGTCCAATAAGGGGGGCATATGAGCTGAACATAAGGGCAGTTGATGACTACACTATTGTGGAGTGGCAAAAATAAAGTCTGACTTCTTGACCTCTCCAAAACCACAGCTTTAGTTCTTCCATGCCTACTTGTCACTTTGGTAAGAAAGAGTGACAGTTCCAGTCTTCTTCTGGTAACTTGAGAAAATTGGGATCCGGCAATATTCTTGTTAGAAAGAAAATGTATAATTTGCCATGGATAATGGAAGAAAACAAAATGATTGAAACACACACTGTACATAATATTTTCTAACAAGTGCATTTTATATTTGCAGCTTTGAACATGGGAAAAGCTGGTGAGTACAGAGCTAAAGCTGATACCATAAATAACACCAATAATATAAAAAATATCCATGTGAGCCTAAAGGTTTCTGCATAATCTATGTGAAGGGGTTTGGGTCATCGATTACCATTTTTCTAGAAGGCTTTTCACAATCAGCATGGGTTAGACAAAATTTGCACGCAATTAAAATGAAACTTTTGTTTGAATGTAACACATAAATGCCTGTTGGAAAGGCCTATAGTGCTGAGATTTTAATTTGGATTGAACTTAGATTCAGCTGAAATTTTCAAAGTTCAAATTTGATAGAATTTTTAAAATTAGATTTTTGACTGCATTGAAGTCAGTGGGAGACCTAGACAAGCTGAACAAGCTACTGTCACCCAAATGCCATGGGAAGACGGGCACAGTTGTGGAGGATCGTTATAAAGTATAAGGTCGGCTTAGACTAGCAGAAAAAACTAACCTTATAAAGTTTTTTTTTGATGGACAAAATTTTGTTTCCTTTCCTTTACCAAGCCCTCTCCCTGTGGCTTGTGTCTTTGTATTTGGTCCTGTTGGTGCTGTCAGTAAACTGTGGTGCCACTAGTCAATTTTTACCCATCCATACCTGGGGGCATTAGCTCAAATTTCTTAGATGCCTTTTTGCGGCTTGGGTTTTGGTGGGGGGTGCAGCGTGTACGGCAGCAATAATTCACAACCAACCCGGTGGGAAAGCTACGGACTGCCAGCGTCTGTTGAGAGGGGACAGGATGTGGCCTGGCCATCCCATGCCCAATGAGGAGGTGTCCAGAAGAGATGCGACCCTACGCATTCCATCCTTGTGAGGAACCTTTCCCTAGTGCTACTACTGTCACTTACAGGTGGGGTACCCGTTTCTACTCTACCAACCCCCCAAATGCACACCAAACGCTGAGTCAAAAGATAAATTGTTGTGGGAGTGCAGTGTTCAGAGGAGTGCCAACATCCAATATAAATCATAGAGAGTTTTTAGCACATAGTGCCAATATGGGGGAACCCTCTGGACTTCTTAGGCACAGTAGAAATAAGATATTATTATTATTATTATACAGGATTTATATAGCGCCAACAATTTATGCAGCGCTTTACAACTTGAGGTAGACAGTACAAATACAATACACTTAATACAGTAGGAATTAGAGGGCCCTGCTCGTTAGAGCTTACAATATAGAAGAGAGGTGTATAGTAAAATAGAAATGTTATTGTTACATATCATAAAAACGAGGCATCAGTCTCGGCACTAAAGTTATGTCTGTAAATAAAGGTAATTGACAATACAGGGATCAATATACAATACTTTAGATTAGTGTTTCCCAACCCAGTCCTCAAGGCACACCAACAGGTCATGTCTTCAGGATTTCCAATATTTTGCACAGGTGATTTGATCAGTTTCACTGCCTTAGTAATTACCACAGCTGTTTCATCTGAGGGAAATCCTGAAAACATGACCTGTTGGGGTGCCTTGAGGACTGGGTTGGGAAACACTGCTTTAGATGACCAAATAGCACGCCATGTAGGCCCCAGCTTAGTGTAGACAAGGCGGGGGATCCATGGCAAATCCTGACATGTTTCGGACTTGCCGTGATACTATCCTTCTTCAGAGGATTTGTTAGTGCGGGTCAAATAGTATAAATGTCTAGGGTATAAACATAATCACTGTAAGCATACAGCATCAGTTACATATGAACAAATAGATGCATATAATATATGGTCAATGAGCCAATCCAGAGGTTTAGACATAATTGGTCACTCACCCCGATGCCAAAAGGTGCATGCACAGCAACAGCAGAATGGAAGGCAGCACACAGGGCCTGTGTAATGGAGGTGGCAACAACTACCACACAGTGCCAGTGACGCCAAGTGAGTGTCCCCAAGGTAACGATGCCATGGACCACAAGGGTTGCCAGGTGGCTATGCCAGCAGGGGGCCACAGTAGCAACTGCAACAGAAAAAAGGTGAATAATAGTGGATGGTTGAGGTAACAAAAGCTAAAGAATAGGCAATGTATTAAGGTCAAATAATAGTATGGGGAGGCGCATGTTGGACAAGGCATGAATCCGTATCTGTAGCCAGGCCATACCAATGTCCCATGCAGGAACCCGTGTAATATATAAGTTAGTTGCGGTATGTAAAAGACACAAAACCGCATGGCTAAAGGGATCAAGGTCAATATAAGTAAACAGACCGTCCCTCATTACCACCACAGCTGATATGTACCTGGTCAAAAAACGAGTGTTGTATCATCCACCACACTGAAGCTGTGCTCAGAAGAGACTGAATGCCCTGCTGAGCTGGCCTTATGTAGCAAAGTATTTCTAAAGGGAGCCAATCCTGGGCAGTGCCAGCCATCCAGCAATTGAAGGAGTGATACAGCTCCTCCAGATGCCCAGATGCACATGTAAAGTACACCCGGTCAAAGGCGCTCCGGAGGCCAGGGGGTGGGGAGCATGGGCTGGAGCTTACCTGCTGGGTGGTGCATGGCAAACCAGGGAGCACAATGGCGGCATCTAGTGGGCAGAAAGAAGAGTGTGGCCCCGTAGGCCGAGCATGCGATAGCTGCAGCTGAGCGTACAACCAACGGCAGGGAAGGGATGCGCCTACAACCTGTCACACTGCAGAAAGAAAAATTTGACAAAACAAAGAAAATTAACAGAGCAGGGTACATAAATTACAAATGGGCACATCTACGGTAAATAAAGTAAACAAAATAAACAATACTATGATAATAACAAAGGGATAGTGTACATAAAACACGATCACAATAACAACAGCAATATATGTGTAATAAGTCACAAATATATTTGTCACAATGCATATCAAGAATACATGTAAAAAATCCCTGTAAAACTCTATAATCATAATAAAGGAAAACATAGTGCCATCCAATTGGATAGAAAATTTGATTACAAATTTAACTCACAACCGCCAGATATAAAACCCGTAAGGAAAGGTTTAAAGTTGAAAGCCTCATTGCGACCAGGAGGGAAAGTTGCCTGCAAGGAATGTATCCACCTCAGCTCGCAATGGAGGAGACGTTTGTTTAAGTCCCCTCCATGAGAGGTGAGGTGGACGCGATCTAGTGCCAGAAAATGTATCTTGGGCATAGCGGTACTGTATACCAAAGCCATATGGCGACCTATCCTAGTGTCAGGATCGCGTTTGGAAACACTTGTTAAGTGTTGGTCGATCCGTCTCCAAAACTCATTTATAGTTTTCCCGACGTAGTAACACCCACACTCACAGGAGAGCAGGTATACCATGCAGGGGGTCCAACAATTAACAAAATGTTTGGCAAGAAATGGCCTCTTGTTGGGCAAAATAATGTTGGTGCGTAAATCCATTTATTGCTGATCTTTTGTCTTGCCGTGAACTGCTGTGGGGCCGGGTGTGCTGAGCAGACTGACTTTCCAGATCCCATTTGTGGTACCCACTTTTGTGGGTTAGGGCTCTTGATATTGGTCCTTGACCCTACCCTCGATGGGAGGATCTAGCTGGTCCCCCTTGGCATATATCCAAGCCTTTTGAGCCGGACATGTGCATACCCCTCTGACCATAGACGGTTTTCCTATATTTGACAACTGACATATCCTCAGCACATACTGTCATCCCACCCGGCCCCCATTGCGCCTGTCTTTCTCTGTGACTTATACCAATATTATTGATATTTTCTGGACCACCTTTCAATACCCAAGGGATCGCTAGACAACTGGAGTCCTTGGTCCCTTGCCTTTTCAGGGGCCATCTCCAATATCTGCACCTTGGATACTCTCTCCAATTTCTTAGGATCAAACGGATATCCATCCCGCTTTTTGCTCATGTTGGACTGAGACTGTTCGACATTTATATTGACCTTCAATTTTGCCACCTCTTTCAGCTGAGGTTTTAATTGTGACCACTTCTCCCCTGAAGAAGAACTATCGAAACGCGTTGGGCTTCCCCGCCACATTGTGGTGATGCAAGTGGTCCTTTTTGCTGTTTATGTTTTTAGTCTGTCAATTGTGTATGTTTTTCACGATGTAACCCCTGTCAGTGTCTAGTATCATCACCATTGTTATCCCCTTGATGGCAGACCTATCGCAACTTTTAATCTACTCTAATAAAATATATTGTTTTTTGATCCAAGTTGGTTTTGATCTTTGCTCCTTCGGGAGGTTGGTTTCTGCTAAAGTCCCAAATTTGGGGGTTCACTTTTCCATATTAAATCCATTTATTGACAGTACCTGCAGGCTCTGCAAGCAAATGTGCCCCATCGTCTTCAGGTATCCCCTCTTGTGGTTCGGTATTCACTGGACACGGTCTGTCACCTATAGAAGGAACTCTTCTAAAAATCACAGCAGGAGCATCTGTCACATAGGGTGACAGACTGGGGTCCGTTGTGAGCAAGTGCCAGTATTTATGCAAAATACGCTTTAGGTATTTATGTCCCGTTGAGTGAGTAGTGATTAGTCTAGTTGTACTGTCAATTTTGGATTCAGTTGATTTGGTTGTCAGTAAATCCTTCCGGGAAAAAGTAAGTGCTTTCTTGTAGGCTCTCTTGAGACAAGCTCTAGAGTAGCCCTGATCGTCCGAACAATTACATCTAGCTCTTAAATATTGTCCAAAAGGAATGGATAGCTCCTGTCCCAGTTTATGGCATCACTCAGTCATAATGCATATAACCCATGGTTTACCATGTCATGTAACCCAAATGGAATTACCTTCCTGGATGTTTTGATTTGCAGGTCAAGTGATGGGCATTTGAGGAGCGAGTTATACCACAAGCCAACGGCGGGAAATTCGCTCCTCCATGCCCAGAGGTTTCACCCTAAACCCTTGCTTGACTCGATTCCTTTTGGACAGAGCTACAGTCAGGTCCATAAATATTTGGACATCAACGCCATTCTAATATTTTTGGCTCTATCCACCACCACAATGGATTTGAAATGAAACAAACAAGATGTGATTTAACTGCAGACTTTCAGCTTTAATTTGAGGGTATTTACATCCAAATCAAGTGAACGGTGTAGGAATTACAACGGTTTGTATATGTGCCTCCCACTTTTTAAGGGACCAAAAGTAATGGGACAATTGGCTGCTCAGCTGTTCCATGGCCAGGTGTGTGTTATGCCCTCATTATCCCATTTACAAGGAGCAGATAAAAGTTCCAGAGTTCATTTCAAGTGTGCTATTTGCATTTGGAATCTGTTGCTGTCAACTCTCAATATGAGATCCAGGCTTCAAGTTACAGCACTTTGAATGGGCCTCTGATGCATCTTCCTGGTTGGATGCCCATGAATCGTCTCTGTGGAATTGACCATCGTGTTCAGCTGCCTCCTAACTGGACGTGAGAGGCACCAACATGTTTGTTACCGTTTGGGAGTTGCTTTTGAATCACAGTCACTGCCCACCTTGTTCTCAGATTATATACACCGCTTGTTTCCTGTTTTCAAGAAAGTGCCAGTAGCTCTTACCCTTCAAATGTAAAAGGAAAGTGCCCTCGCAAATTGCTTTTCTATTACTATTTCAATGTATCCCTATTAACATGCCACACAGCTCAGCTGGCGGCAGTTGTCACCCCTTTTCTGACACTTGGAGATGAGTCAGGTCTCCCTTTGGCCAGTTGGCCCTGTACTACTGTGCTTTGTTGTTAAAGTTTGCTTATGACTCTAGCACACTTGTGCCATGGCACTACAGCCTCACTGCTTATGAGTGTATTCCCACTGCCACTGACTTCCTTCCTTTTTGGGGCTAGACGGTAAGGGCGGGCACATAGTAATGCAGGGGACCAATGCTCTGTGGCTCTCAATCATGTATGTATCCCAGGCAAGCCTCCATGTAGGCCTTATGTTTCATGCTGCTGCTAGACTATCATCAGGGCGAATGTTCCAATAGTTTCATGGAATGTCAGGGGCCTGAGGGATCCATTTCATATTCTCTGAAAAATGGCCAAGAAATCATAAATTCTGCCACGGTATGTAAACTTATGAGCACAACTGTATCAGGAATATGAAGTGTTGGGGTAAAGTTTGATAGGTTGGATATCTATCTTTACTTGGTGCAACCTCATCTTTTGTATTTTGCCAACAATTGGGTAATATATTGCTTATGCTAAGATTGCATGACATAAAAAAATAAAGATACCGCCACTTTATTATTCAAGATCTCTGCTTTCAGACAATATATCATTTTTGGGGGCTTTAAAAAAATCTTCAGGCCTAAAATTATTTTTTTATAGCTGTGTGCAAAAATAGTGGCTTGGGAGCGAGCCTGCTCGGATGCCCCCATAGCAAGCTGCTTGCTATGGGGGCATTTGGCAGGAAGGAGTGGCCAGGGGCACCTGTGAGGGACCCAAGAAGAGGAGGATCGGGGCTGCTCTGTGAAAAAAATATTACACAGAGCAGGTAAGTATAACGTGGTCATTGTTAGAAAAAAAAATCTGCCTTTAATATCACTTTAACCACTTCCTTACTGGGCACTTAAACCCCCCTCCTGCCCAGACCAATTTTTGGCTTTCAGCGCTGTTGCATTTTGAATGACAATTGCACGTTGTACCCAAATAAAATTTGCGTCCTTTTTTTCCCACAAATAGAGCTTTCTTTTGGTGGTATTTGATCCCCTCTGCGTCATTTCTGATCGCCACTATAAACAAAAAATGAGCGACAATTTTGCAAAAAAGAACAATATTTTTTACTTTTTGCTAAAGTACAAATCCATTAAAAAAATTATTCATCGGTTTTGGCCGATATATATTCTTCTACATATTTTTGGGGAAAAAAAAATCGCAATCGGCGTATATTGATTGGTTTGCGCAAAAGTTATCGCGTCTACAAACTGGGAATTGATTTATGGCGTTTTTATTATTTTTTTTTTTTTTACTAGTAATGGCGGCGATCTGCGATTTTTATTGGGACTGCGATATTGGGGCGGAAATGTCGGACATTTTTTACACATTTTTGGGACCAATGACATTTATACAGCGATCAGAAATTTAAATGTCCACTGATTACTGTATAAATGTCATTGGCAGTGAAGGGGTTAACCAGCAGGGGGCAGTGTAGGGGTTAAATATGTTCCCTGGCTGTGTTCTAACTGTGGGGGGGCAGGGCTGGTCGGGACATAACAGATCTAACTGATCCCAGTGACAGGGATCAGTAGATCTGCTATGTCCCCTGTCAAAGAACGGGGAACCGCCGTGTTTACAACGGCGGTTCCCCGTTCTGAGGCTCCTGAAAGTGATCGCGGGTCTCGGGCGGACATCGAGTCCTCCAGGGGGCGCGCGGGAGCATGCACAGTGGAGGACGTCCATGGACGTCCTCCCGGCATTTCAGGTCCGCGCTGGAGCCGTATTTCGGCAATAGCGCGGACCTGGAGGGGTTAAAAGGAGTGGTTTTCATTGTTAAAAACAAAGATTTACCAACATGTGGGAAAATCTCTGTGTCCAGGAATTTAAAAATTTCGATTTCTATAGAGAATGTTTTTTTTCTCATACAAGATGTGTTCACCTATCTGTGTTTTATGTTCTATGTGTTCTGTGTGATGTCTTTTCTTCTATAGGAGAGGCCATCAAACCTGTGGTGACCTTCACACCCAACTGGAGGGATATAATAATCTTGGATGATGTGACTCTAACATGTGATGTGCCGTCTACTGTACCAGAGGAGCCCCGGACCTATCGATGGTACAGAAACCAGACAGTGATAGAAGGAGACCAACAGAGGCTTCATATCTTTATGTCTTCAGTAGAGGAGGACAGAGGAGATTACCAGTGTCTGACCATTGGTGGTGATATCAGTGATCCCGTCTTCCTAAATGTCACATACAGTGAGTCATCCATCTCATCTCCATCATTACAGATTATTGGGTGTGAATAGAACAATATAAAGTATTATTTTATTACATTTAAGATGATGTCATCCTACAGAGACCTCCATCTGCCATTTATGAAGGAGACCCCCTGACTCTGAGATGTCACCATATGATAATTTTTGATGAAATAAAGACAACATTCTACAAGGATGATCAGGAGATACAATCATCAGAATCTGACTCTGGGTTCCATATTCCTAATATAACTATGAATCAGTCTGGATTGTACAAATGTACTAAACAATTACACTTTTTATTTCATTCAGATGTGCAGGAGTACTCAGATGTATCCTTTATCTATGTGAAAGGTAAATTAAAGTCCTATTTAAAATTGTATCCTTCCTTAGAAATATTGATAGAACCAGAGGAAGGTGAACTCCCGTAAAAATATGATCTTTAAAGTGACTCTGTTACAGAAATAAAAAGAAGAGGTAGTAAACCACTGAGCATGTTTTTTTTTAAATATACAAATAATACAGGCAACGTCATAATGTGCTAGTGTGCATCACATACTACCACATTATGTGAAACTTACCTTAAAACAGAGCCCTCCAGCAGCACTGTAAAAAAAGCAGAAGTGGTGAAGACTCAGAATGTATGCCAACATCCCAAGACATACAGAAATGGTAAAGGGACCCTCCAAAGAAAGGGACTTTAGGCATACACGGATTGGAGTAAAATATTCTAATATTTATTATTGAAGGTGTATACAGATAAAACCAGGCCAAAAGGCCAAAATTCAAGCACTGATAAAATAGTGAGACCACATGGACAAAACAAAACAAAGAACACTAAGCAAAGACATATTGTGATGGTATAAGGACCCCTGGAGTTGGAGAAAGGTTGCAAAACATCCAGCGCGTTTCGAGATAATTAATGGACTCTTCTTCAGGGATGTTTGGAGTACAGAAGGGGTTAATTTTCAAACAGGCAGACCAAAGCAAAGCACCGTAAGGCCCTCTCTACGAAAGAGGATAGATCTTCACATATAGAATCATAAGGTCAAGAGTTTTAGTTGTGTTTAAAAATTTCTCCTGAAGCTGACTCGATCATGCCATATCTGTAGAGGCTAGGCCGAGAATAAAGAATATTCTAAATAAACGGCCAATATGCCACTTTTGGGTGTAGCCACTGGGGGTCAGACTCGATGAGAAGGAAGGTAGAGGGGGCCCGGCAGGGTGTGTACAGAGTATAGACAAATTATATCAGCGTGCAATCGGCTCAGGCCCAGCACGGGCAGGTGTCCATCATCCACATGGGTCAGAATGGAGAGGAGAAGGGAGGAGACACCGAAGCAGGGCCAGGCTACAGGCCAGCTATGAGCGCTGGAACCGGGAGTGCAGTGTAATAGCTGCACAACAGCTCTTAGTCCTGGACAGGAAGGGATGAAAGACCCCCAATCCCTCATTTGCACTTCAAAGTATTCAGATCATCAAAAACGGCAATTCTGAACACTGTAATTTTTTAAAAATCGGCGCCGTTGGTCGCCGAGTTAACTGGAAGTGGCGTTGTGATGTCACTTCCTGTAAATAAACAAAGGAGACCCGATCAGAGCCGATTCTGGCTTCTATCAGGACTCCACACAGGCGGTGGAAGTGCCAGATGGATGATCCGGTCTCCCGGTGGGATGAAATGCAGGGGAAGAGTGGCAGAAGGCTGTGGGAGGGGGGATGTCCCCTCTCACTGCCTGGCATAACGGCTTAGCGGCTCCAGAGCCGGATTGGCCATTATCACCAGATAGCCGGCCGCCCGCTCTAACAAACAGTACCGAAGTATAGCCTGCAGCTGTGAGGATCCATGTTGTGAAGGGTGGTGTTACTCTAACTCATGCACAGCTGTGATAGCCCTGGATACTTACTTTTTAAAACCTGGTAAAGTCTGAAAATTTCTAAACATTCTTGCTTAGAGGAACCGGTCGCCATATCTTGTGAAGTGTTGTGTAGAGTATATGTGTGCCAAGACTTTCATCCAGCTCTGGAGGCAGCCATTGTCTGATTGATGGGTATGGTTCTAGTTCCAGGGCAGAGTAGACCTCTACAGCCTCCCATAGAGACACAGCTGTCCCGGAACCACCACTTCCAAGCTGGAGACTCCTCCAGGCAGGGCCGTCTTAAGAGCATCATGGCCCCCTGGCCAAAGTAATGCACTGGGCCCCTACCAGCCTGCCCCAATTTATGCACCTACTCTCAAGAACTAGGCCTGGTTCACACCTGTGCATTTTTTAGTGCATTTTTAGTTATGCAGAAACACACTACAATCCATTTAACATGGTTTCCTATGGGTCATGTTCACATCTGTGCATTTTATGGAAAGGGGCAGGGACTTTTTTTCTGTTTTTTTGGTTCCATAGACTTCAAAATGCACCTGCAATATGCAACCTGCAACCTGCATAGGTATGCATTTTTAGAGCTTTTTCCTTTTTGCAGATTCACACTACAGTCCATTCAACATGGTTTCCTATGGAAGACGTCCTGTAGTGCAAATCTGTAAAATGCAAAAAGCACTAAAAATGCATAAGTGTGAATCAGGCCTTACAGTCGATGTAAACCTGTTTCATGAAATTTGAACTGGGCACATATAGTCTCTACCTATGAGGAGAGGGGGTGTGTGCCTTTCCTCCAATCAGCTGTCTTGGCTGTATGCCCAGGCTTCACTGCAGTGTTGAGAAAATCTCCTAACACAATGTTCACTTTCTAAAGAATACATTAACCACTTTAGCCCCGGAAAGATTTCCCCCCTTCCTGACCAGAGCACTTTTTGCGATACGGCACTGCTTCACTTTAACTGACGTACTTTTTTCCTCACAAATAGAGCTTTCTTTTGGTGGTATTTGATAACTTCTGCGGTTTTGATTTTTTGGGCTATAAACAAAAAAAGAGCGACAATTTTTAAAACAAATTAATATTTCTTTACTTTTTGATATAATAAATATCAAAAAAATAAAATAAAAAAAAACAGATCTCTTCATCAGTTTAGGCCGATCTATATTCTTCTATATATTTTTGGTAAATAAAATCGCAATCGGTGTTTAACCACTTCAATGCCATGCACTTAGAACACTTTACTACCAGACCAATTTTCAGTTTTCAGTGCTGTTGCGCTTTGAATGACAATTGCGCGGTCGTGCGACGCTGTACCCAAACAAAGTTTTTATAATTTTGTTCCCACAAATAGAGCTTTCTTTTGGTGGTATTTGATCACCCCAGCGGTTTTTATTTTTTGCGCTACAAATAAAAAAAGACCGAAAATTTTGAAAAAAAAAAAAATTCTCTATTTTTGTCACAAAACTTTGTAAATAAGTAAGTTTTCTCCATCACTGGTGGGCACTGATGAAGCTACACTGACGGGCCCTGATGTGGCAGTACTGATTGGCACTGATGAGGCGGCACTGATGAGGTGGCACTGATGATGAGGCACTTATATGCAGCGATGATGAGCACTGTTAGGCGGCACTGATAAGCAGCACTGACGGGTACTGAGAGGTGGCACTGATATACAGCACTGATGGGCACTGATATGCAGCACTGACGGACACTGCTAAGCGGCACTGATGGGCACTAATAGACAGCACTGATTGGCACTCATAGGCGGCACTGGGCACTGATAGGTGGCACTGATGGGCACTGATAGGTGGGCACTGGTAGGTGGCAATGGTGGGCACTGATATGTGGCACTGGTATGCATTGATAGGGGCACTGATAGGGGCACTAGTGGGCACTGGTGGGCATATACATTGATAGGGGCTCATTCCCTGGTGGTCTAGGGTGGCATCTGAAGGTGGCACTGAGTGAAGGTGGCACTGAGCACTTTGTCACTTACCTGGTGGTCTAGGGGGGTCTCCCTGGTGGTACAGATCGGCTCCCTGGTGGTCCCTGGTCGGCTCCCTGGTGGTCCTGGGTGGGCACATTCATGGTGGTCCCTGGGCAGGCTCCCTGGTGGTCTAGGGTGGCGATCTGAGGGAGGGCTGTGCTGATAAATCATCAGCACAAACCCTCCCTGTCAGGGATGCAGCCGATCGGCTCTCCCCTCATCAGGTCTGCAGACCTGAGTACAGCAAAGCCGATAAACGGCTTTCCTGTATTGCACTGTGACCAGCCATGATTGGTCACGGCTGGTCACATGGTAAAGTGCTTCGGATCGAAGCACTTTACCGAGATCGGTATTGTGGGGGTTAGACTGACCTCCGTCACCACCGATCGCCGCGATGTGCGCCCCCCCGGGCGCATGGCGGCTTGTTATCCTGAGGATGTCATATGACGTCCAGTCAGGATAACTGAGCCACTTCCCGGCCGTCATTCTGCATACGGCGGTCGGGAAGTGGATATAGATTGGGTTGTGAAAAAGTTATCGCGTCTACAAACTATGGGAATAGATTTATGGCATTTTTATTTATTTATTTATTTTTACCAGTAATGGCGGCGATCAGCGATTTTTATCTGGACTGCGATATTGCGGGGGACAGATCGGACACTTTTGACACTTTTTTGGGACCAATGACATTTATACAGCGATCAGAGCTTTAAATAGCCACTGATTACTGTATAAATGTCATTGGCAGGAAAGGGGTTAAACTGCAGGAGCGATCAAGGGGTTAACTGTGTTCACTAGGTGTGTTCTAACTGTGCGGGGGGCTGCGCAGCCGACGTACCATGACGGCAGTTTGCGCAGCTGAAGACAGCAGATATATATGTAAAACCTATGTAGGGGAGATTTGTTTCATCTCTGTGTATCATCTGAGGCTGTTCACTTCACTGGTTATATGTGAGGGTTTACATCCACTTTAAAGTATAAATAGCTGATAGAACTAAACATATATTTATTAGTACTTTCAATGAAATCAGTTTTAAACAACATATTATGCATTCTGTAAATCAAAGACTAATCAACACACAGGGCACAGTACAGGGGTGGAGGAAGAAGAGCGCAGTACAGGGGGGTCAAGAGGGCACATTATTGGGATCAGGAGGGCACAGTGCAAGTTCCAGGACTCTGCCATCCTGGGACAGCTTAGTAAAAAGCATGACTGGCCCGGGAAATCCGGGACAGTTGGCAAGTATGATGTAATGCAAGACTATCATGGGGCCCCCATGCACCTGGGGCCCCTGAGCAGTGCCCAGGGGTGCCCATGCATTAAGACAGCCCTGCCTCCAGGAGTGGATGAGATGGTCAGATGTGTGCAGGTACAGCTGTACTAACAGTAAAAATATTGATCTTTTCTCCTCTTGATGGCAAGTAAAAAAGGAATGACAATAACTGGGTGGTTCCACTGATGATGGGCCGCTAAGTCTTAATACTCTATACTGGAGTCCTTAGCCCAGCTATCACTCACTCATTACCCTCTTGAAGTTTGTATTCTTGTGTTGGTTTCCTCCGGTGTCTCGGTTTACGACTCACAGTCCAGATATACAGGTAGAATAAATCAGTGGTTATCAACCTCAGTCCTCAAGTACCCCCATCAGGCCATGTTTGCAGGTTTTCCTTCATCTTGCACAGGTGCTTTAAATCAGAGTCAATGGCTTGGTATTTTGGACAGCTATTTTATCTAAGAGAAATTCCCCATGAACTCCTGACTCCAACTATTGGTGACTAAATAAGATGGACATATAGACCTGACACTCAGCATTTGGCTCTGTGGCCTCCTTTGGTTGTGTTCTTATGTTTGAAGTTCTCCCATTACTCACTCACTATCGACCCGATTCCTGAGGTCATATCTCATAATTCTGAATCGCCGGGTAGTAGTCACCTTGGTGGGTCAATAACAGTAAGGAAAAAATGAACGGTAGTTCTCCTCTTTTCTAGTTATAAAAATGACAATCATGTCGACATGGACGTGTGTAG
>BLSH010023955.1:82420-94682 GCA_018402905.1 Glandirana rugosa
ATTTTGCAGAACAGTGATGTGGGTACTCCCGGCTTATTTATACTTTTTTGACACAGTTTGAAGATGATTTTAGAACAGTTCTATGGCCTCTAATGTTAATTAATACTTTTCAGACCCATTTTGAAGATGATCTCCATTTTTGCATTTTTTATGTTTTTATTTTTTTTTAAATATTTAAAGTTATTTCCCTGTCCCCATTTCTTTGTAGGGCACTTGTCCCACCCTTACCCCCATTTTCCTTCCTTTTGCAGACCTCTAGGACCTTCCTGGGCTTTTTTACAGCATTTTTAATATTTTTCATTAAAATTACCAGAACCCCGGACCCGAACCCGGACTTTTTTTGAAAAGTCCGGGTCCGGGTCCCGGACACCCCAAAGTTAGGTACGGACCCGAACTTTACAGTCCGGGTTCGCTCAACTCTAGTAGTGATGTGTAGAGTATATGTGTGCCAAGACTTCCATTCAACTCTGGAGGCAGCCATTGTCTGAATATTGGATGTGGTGCTAGTTCCAGGGCAGAGTAGCCTCCCATAGAGACACAGCTGTCCCGGAACCATCACCACTTCCAACAGTGAGGCTGGGGACTCCTCCAGCAGTGAGGCTGGAGACTCCTCCAGAAGCGGATGAGATGGTCAGATGTGTGCAGGTACAGCTGTGCTAAAACTACAAATATTAACTTTTCCCAATCTTGATGATAAGAAAAAAGGAATATATGACTGGCTGGTTACATTGATGGTGGACTGCTAAGCACTGGCTGCTAAGCACGTGCCCTCCCGCCGCCCTCCGGTGCTTCTCCCGACTCACCTGAGCGATCGGTGGCCGGGAGAAGGAATCGCCTGCCGCCGGAACGAGATACCAGAGATTTCCAAGGGACAGATGGCCCTCGGTCATCTCTATGGCTCTCGGACGTGACGTCACTTCCGGGTCTCCAAAGTAAACAATGACCGTTAAAGGGGAAGGAAAGGCTGAGATTGTCTGTTTGTTTTCTGATCTCAGCCTTTCCAGCCTGTAGGATAGATGTAGGGTCTTATAGACCCTGCATCTGTCCATAAAGAGGACCTGTCACACACTTTTCCTATTACAAGGGGTGTTTACATTCCTTGTAATAGGAATAAAAGTGATAAAAAAAATTAAAGTGAAAGTGGCAAAATAAAAAAAATAAAAGTAAAATAAGAAATAAAAAAAAAAATTTAAAGGGCCCCATCCCCGCGAGCTCGCGCACAGAAGTGAACGCATACATAAGTCGAGCCCGCATATGTAAACGGCACCCAAACCACACATGTGAGGTATCGCCACGTCCGTTAGAGTGAGAGCAATAATTCTAGCCCAAGACCTCCTCTGTAACTTAAACACCTAACCTGTAAAATTTTTTAAAGCATCGTCCATGGAGATTTTTAAGTACCAAAGTTCGGCGCCATTCCACGAGTTTGCGCAATTTTAAAATGTGACATGTTGGGTATCTATTTACTCGGCATAACATCATCTTTCACATTGTGAAAAAATTGGGCTAACTTTACTGTTTTGTTTTTTTTTAATTCATGAAACTGTTTTTTTTTTTCAAAAAAAAAAGCTTTCGAAAAATCACTGCGCACATACCGCGTGACATAAAAAGTTGCAACAACCTCCATTTTATTCCTTAGAATCTTTGCTAAAAAACCATATATAATGTTTGGGGGTTATGAGTAATTTTCTAGCAAAAAAAATTATGATTTGTACATGTAGGAGAAGAGTGCCAGAAATGGCCCGGATGCGAAGTGGATACGATGATGACTCCTACTCCGGTTGCTTTATAGAATAGAATATAAAAGAATAGAATAAAAAAGAAAATATTAGAATAGAATTGAATAGAATATAATAGATTAGAATAAGATAGAATAGTATGGAATAGAAAATAATCAATCAGAATATAAAGGAATAGAATAGAATTGAAGGTAATAGAATAGAAAATAATAGAATAGAACAAAAAAAAAAAATAGAATAGAAAATAAAGGAATAGAATAGAAATAGAAAATAAAGGAATGGAATAGAAACGAACAGAAGAGAATAGAAAATAATAAAAAAGAATAGAATAGAAAATCTTAGAATATAATATTTTCTATTCTATTCTATTCTGCTTCCTTCTATGCTATTCTTTTCTTTTCAAATTCTTTATTTTCTACTGTATTCCGTTCTGTTGTTTTATTTGATTTTGTTCTGTTCTATTCTATTATATTTTCTATTCTGTTCTTTTATTTTCTATTCTTTAAAGCAGCCTAAGAAGGATTCATCATCTTATTTCACTTTTATCCTTAAAGCGGAGTTCCACCCTTTTAAAGGTCAGCAGCTACAAAAAGTGTAGCTGCTGACTTTTAATAATCGGACACTCACCTGTCCACCGGTCCAGCATGCGGCCGCCTGCTGCCTCGTTCCTCTCCTCCTCCGCCGGCATTGCAACTGTGGGCGCCTGGCTTTGGCTTCACAGCCGGGTGCGCACTATGCATGACCCCATCCAGGGTAATAGAAGGAGATGAGATGCCGGTGAGATGTGACACCAGACTGGAGCCGCTCAAAGGCGGCACAGAGCTGCACTTTGCCTTCTACAGAGATGGAGGGACTGTGCAGGGATTCAATGTATCCGATACATACAGAGTGCGGTCATCTCAGCTGGAGGATTCTGGGAAATATACCTGTGATGTGAGGACGGCGTCTGCTACTGTGAGGAAGATGAGTGATGAGATATATATCCAGATAACAAAGATACACGGTGAGCTTGAAGAATTGGGTAAGCCTCTGATCTGTACTGTTCTGTCTCTAATATCACTTTATACAAAAGGCATTCCTCCTGAGACCCAGTCTGTATAGATAGTTTGAAAACTTGCTGACTTGAGAAGATCCACAGGCAGTGTTACCTCACCAAGATAATGCTGAAGAGAATCCATTGTGGTTTGTTTCAGACTGGCATATACAATGAATGTTTTGGTTTTTTTCTTGCATGGGAAAATAAATTTTGATCTAAAAGCATCCCAATTCTCTAAAAGTTCCTTCACTTAGTAATTGTTTCCTTCCCTTATTCTCTTTCCCTTAGTAAGGCCCCTTTCACACTGGGGCTGGCGGGCGGTAGCGGTAAATCCCCGCTAGTCTGAGCGGGGATTTACCGCTGTTATAGAGGCGCTACGGCGCCGCTATGCAGGCGGGTGCGGGGCACTTTTAACCCCCCCACAACGGGTTAAACAGGGGTTAAAAGTGCCGGCGCTCGGCGCTCCCGGAGCGGTGTACAGCCGCTACGGGAGCGCTGCCCATTGAATTGAATGGCAGGAGCGGTGGAGGAGCGGTGAATACACCGCTCCCCACATTCCTGAAAAATCATGCTTGCATGATTTTCTGAAGCGCTGCGCTAGCGCAACGCCTCAGTGAGAAAGCATCCATAGAGATGCATGAAAATGATATTTAGAGCGTTATTACAGCGGTAATTTTAGCGCTTTACCGCTGTAATAACGCTCCAGTGTGAAAGGGGCCTAAGTGTTCCCTTCCTTCATTCACTTTCCCTTACTCATTCTTCCCTTCCCTTATTCTCTTCCCCTTAGTCATTCGTCCATTCCTTTCTTCACTTTCCCTTAGTCTTTCTTCCCTTATTTTCTTTCCCTTAGTCTTTCTTCCCTTCCCTTATTCTCTTTCCCTTAGTCTTTCTTCCCTTCCCTTATCCTCTTTCCCTTAGTCATTCCTCAATTCCTTTCTTCTCTTTCCCTTAGTCTTTCTTCCCTTTCCTTAGTCTTTCTTCTCTTATTTTCTTTCCCTTAGTCTTTCTTCCCTTATTTTCTTTCCCTTAGTCATTCGTCTATTCCTTTCTTCACTTTCCCTTAGTCTTTCTTCCCTTCCCTTTTTCTCTTTTCTTTAGTCATTCATCCATTCCTTTCTTTGCTTTCCCTTAGTCTTTCTTCCCTTATTTTATTTCCCTTAGTCTTTCTTCCCTTATTTTATTTCCCTTAGTCTTTCTTCCCTTCCCTTATTTTATTTCCTGTAGTCTTTCTTCCCTTCCCTTATTCTCTTTCCTTTAGTCATCCACCCATTCCTTTCTTTGCTTTCCCTTAGTCATTCTTCCCTTTCCTTAGTCTTTCTTCCCTTATTTTCTTTCCCTTGGTCTTTCTTCCCTTCCCATATTATCTTTTCCTTCGTCTTTCTTCCCTTCCCTCATTCTCTTTCCTTAGTCTTTCTTCCCTTCCCATATTATCTTTCCCTTCGTCTTTCTTCCCTTCCCTTATTCTCTTTCCTTTAGTCATTCGTCCATTCCTTTCTTTGCCTTCCCTTAGTCATTCTTCCCTTTCCTTAGTCTTTCTTCCCTTCCCTTATTCTCTTTCCCTTAGCCTTTCTTCCCTTCCCTTATTCTCTTTCCTTAGTCTTTCTTCCCTTCCCTTATTCTCTTTCCTTAGTCTTTCTTCCCTTATTTTCTTCCCCTCAGTCATTCTTCCCTTCCCTTATTCTCCTTTCCTCTCCCTTTTCTAGCTATCTCTAGAGATCTGTGTCTATCTTTCAGTCAAAGAACTGTTGTAGAATCACAAGTCAAAAAGTTTGCAGGTTCACCCTCCCCAAAAATAAGGAACAATAAGAGCCAATTATTTAAAGGAATAGATTACCCAGTCCTCTGTCTATAAAAGAGTGGGCTCACACCAGCAGCCATATTGTCTGTTTATGTTGGAGTTGTATTATTATTTCATTTGTTTTGCCATTGGTATATGACCCCATTGCAGTGCCCAGCTTCCTATACCTTTTGTTTAAGAATAGCTTGCTACAAAGCCCTACAAATGGCCAGAATGACAAGATTTACTTCCCATCCATAAACTAATAGTGTTTGCTTCAAAGACTGTGGATTTTGAGCAAGATTTATGATCTGTTTGAGAATTGAACCCAAGCAGATTTGCTCATCTCTGATTACTGAAATAATTCCAATACAAGGGGTGGGGTTTGGTGAAGGGATGTCATGTCAATAAAGGCCTTCTTCTTCTCCATCATTCAGATGGACCTATGACATTATGGTGTCCAAATAAGGCCCTGATGTTGGGGACTTTAATCTTTTCTCTTCATTAACCAACAATTATATTTACCCACTGATCTCAGCTCAGTAACATTTCAGGCTCTAATTAAAAAATATAAATTTTTGTTTCCTTCATAAGGTGAAGACATTGGGCGGAGAAATTATTGCAAAAGCTCTACATAGTAAAAACAATGCCATGAATGAGTCAATACTGGCCAAATGCCAATGGCCAGAGTCCCTAATGAATGTTCATTGGAACCCTAATAGGGTCACTAATTCCACATGGAATAACCCACATGGAGTAGAATTTGCACTCCCACAAGAACTCCATTCACATGGGCTAACCCTAATTGGGGCACTAATTCCACATGGAGCCCTAATTGAAGCTCTCCCAATTCAATTTCCCTTTATGTCATGGCCAAGGCAATAATGAGTCATCAAAGAGACGTCCATAACGTGAAGGCAGAGAAATTATTACAAAAGCTCTACATAGTAAAAACATACAGTTAAATACAAAGTTGAAATACATCTTTTTAATGGTTTGCCAACAAATGGATTTTTAAGTTTGGTCAGCCAGTCTTGTGATTTATGCTCCTCTTGAGCAGGTGACACTTTTATCTCCCAGTTCAGTTTCATTGCTTCCTGTGTCACCAGTCCTCCTATTATTGGAATATGTTAGAACTATTACTGTACTGGAACAAAAAACAACATAATTACTTCTGTCAAATGAGAAGGAAGCTAATCCAGATCCTTCATATACACTCAGAATTTGTAATAGTTCAACATTTTTCTAAAAATCAGATAACTTCCATTCAGGGGCGTATCATGAAATTAGTGGGCCTATGTGCAAGCCCACACTGCACCGATAATCCCCGGTTGTCAACCAGGGACAGATCATCCTTATGTGCAGTGTTGGTCAGAGCACTGTGGGCCCCCCCGCCCCTCGGGGCCCGTGTTCAGTGAACACCCTGCACCCATGGATGATGCGCCACTGCTTCCATTACTGGTTCTCTCCTCAGATTACACGGCACAGAACATAACACGACTGGTGATCTCTGGATTTGTATTATCTGCTGCTGTATGTTTCACCATCTTCCACAAGAAGCGGTAGAGAAGAAGAACTTCTAGGACTTTGAGGACCTCAATGAAACATCTAAGTGAACATGGAAAAGGTCTTGGCTGAATTTAAGGAACACCATCTTTTTAAAATAAACATATATTCACAAAGAACTCGATCTGATTAATCTGAAAAGCACGAGTGATTAAACTAATGAGCGAATACACTGAATACAGGAAGCCGTGGACAAAGTAGACGTGGTCACTGAGATCACACATGGAGGAGAGAATAGCAGGAAGGAAATAAAGTGGTTTTCTTAAAATAAAAACTGAGATACAAAGCACAAATGTCACGCTTTACTGAAAATGCTATTTACTTAAAGTTCTGAAAACTAAAGAAGATATGAAGTGGATTTTGTATATATTGGGGTTGATTTACTAAAACTGGAGAGTGAAAAATCTGGTGCAGCTGTGCATGGCAGCCAATCAGCTTCTAACTTCAGATTGTTCAATTAAACTTTGTCAAAAAAAAATGGAAGTTGCTTCAGATTTTGGACTTTCTAGTTTTAGTAAATCAACCCTATTGTTTTTTTTTTTTTAATAATGGTCAGGTAAAGTAGAATTATTATATGTTAACATTTTATATTCTTATTTTTACCCAGCAGATAACATTGTAGGCTCATTTTCATGTTTCTCCAATATTCTAAACTCTTTTGTAAAAAGCTCGTAGGCTTGTGCCTCCATTATATTAGGTTATGTCTGTTACTGTGTTATGTGTTTTTAAGTTTCAGGCTGATGCATGCAGAGGTTCAAGTAATTGTATGCCGTGTCTTCCCCTGTATGTGTGTGTGGCACCTCCCTTTTTCAGGGGCTATATATACAGGGGGAGCCGGCCTTGTGGTGCAGTCTGGTGTGGGAGACCAGAATCTTACAGTGAGGACCGGTGTATTATGTAAACCGTTCTACCGGCACCATCATACTTTAATGTGACCAGTTTCGGGCAACCAAGTGAATGGATTTTGTATATCAGAACTTTCCTAATTTTAAGTTATTGGCAGCACCACTAGGGAAACAGCACAGCCAAATAATTAATGTACAGCCAAATGTAGTGCAAAGTTAAATCAATTATGTAAAGGAATTTTCTGTAATAATGTGCCACCTCAACTGTATTCTGCAACTGAATTCTTGTTCAAAGAAGAAGTTGCCTTGTGTTGTTTACTTGAGGTGTATAGTCATGCAGGGCCGTATTTAAGGTGGGTCACTGCCCTGGGCCCAGTGATTGTTGTGGGGCCTGAATCAGTTGCCCCATATGTGCCAACTGTCCTGGTTTACATTCTGTTGTCTCGTGAAGTATTTTCCGTGCTGTGTCCCGATATCTCTGTGTGAAGTGCTGTCACTAATGCTCTGCCCTACTGCAGTGTACAGATGACTCATGTGCAGACAGTGTCAGCATTCACATGTAAATAACAGGCATTTATATGTAAAAAAAGGAGGCATTGGTATGTAAATAGAGGTGGTACTTCTATGTATATGCTGTCCCCCTGAGGTCCCATTCCACCATCACCTCTGCTGAATGCTACCCAGTGACCACTGCCTGCAACTGTGGTCATCATTGAGTCTACCATCTGCTTGTGGTTGGTGTAGGGTGTGCAGAGGTAGGCAGAGAAGAAATGACAGTTTGGGGTGCACAGGTGAGCAAGGAGGGGATGTACAGAGGTAAGGATGGTGGATGCAAAGATGAGCAGAGGAGGCTTTAACGTGTGTGGGGGGGGTGTAATTGAGAGGATGGGGAGGTTTGGGGTGAAGGGGGTAGCAGGGGATTTAGGATGCAAACCTGTACTGATGAGGTTGATAACGATGTAAGTTGCATGTAGGGCAGACTATTCAATTCAATGGGCAGCTCTATGTTCTATAAATATGAAAAAAAATCCCTGACCCTGCAACAGCACCATGAATTTTGGTGATTATGAAAATGCACATCTCAGCAGAAGCCTGAGGGTGTCGATAAAAATCAATGGCACTGCTGTGCATCTGCTAAAGGAAAGCATTTTTTTTTTGTGTCAGAAAAGCAATTTTGCATGCATCCCCGACACACACAAATGTGAACATACAGTACATTACAAAAGTGAGTACACCCCTCACATTTGTGTAAATATTTTATTCTATCTTTTCATGTGACAACACTGAAGAAATGACACTTTGCTACAATGTAAAGTAGTGAGTGTACAGCTTGTATAACAGTGTAAATTTACTGTCCCCTCAAAATAACTCAACACACAGCCATTAATGTCCAAACCACTGGCAACAAAAGTGAGTACATCCCTAAGTGAAAATGTCCAAATTGGGCCCAAAGTGTCAATATTTGGTGTGGCCACCATTATTTCCCAGGACTGCCTTAACCCTCTTGGGCATGGAGTTCACCAGAGCTTCACAGGTTGCCACTGGAGACCTCTTCCAATCCTCCATGACCACATGACGGAGCTGGTGGATGTTAGAGACTTTGCTCTCTTTCACCTTCTGTTTGAGGAGGCCCCACAGATGCCCAATAGAGTTTAGGTCTGGAGAAATGCTTGGCCAGTCCATCACCTTTACCCTCAGCTTCTTTAACAAGGCAGTGCTCATCTTGGAGGTGTCCTTAAGTACCCAGGGTCAGCCCAGCTGGGGAGGAGTTGTCGGGTGGAAAGAACTGGAGATGGAGTATTAGGCTGCCCGGGCCTTTGAGGGAGCTCCCCAGTGGGGGGGGGGGGTGACCTTGGGCCTGGGCACAGGTGCAGAACGAAGCCCTTCAAGAACTCATGAAGGTTCCAGCCAGGAGGCACAGGAGGAGCAAGAGAGGACAGCAGGAGCTAGTATTACCGGTAAGTCTCCAGGAGGGAACCACCGGTCATTGGTGAGTGATAATCACAGTCAGAAATGCTGGGTAGGCATGCCGGAGTAGATTGGGAGGATGCAAGCTGAGGTGGGTGTAGAGCCAGTGAGGTCTGTGGTGTCACGGGCAGTGGAGTAGGGCAGCTGCAGCCAGGAGGGCTGGCAGGGCCGGAAGAGGACTGACTGGGACTGGGACCAGTAGTCCACCAGCTATCACCAGAACTTTCTATTTTGCTACACCATAGGGGCCCGCGGTACCTGCCTGTAATAAGGCATTTCTGCTAAGACCTGGCTGAAGCCAGTGTCAGGCCTAACCATGTGCTAGCTGTGCCTGAAGAGGAAGAGTTGTACTGGAGGAGAAGGGGAGTGTATACACCTGAGTGTATATCATTTGTACCAAATTCTGCTAATCTTTCTAGGCATCCCATAAAATCCCTACCCCATCCAAGTTCAATCCCCTCAATAAAAATACAAAACAAAGCTAATGGACTGTTCATTGACTCTGAAGTGACTGAGAAAGTGAATGCCAGGCTGGGCAGGGTGACAGATGGGCCACAACTTTTAGCAGCCCCTACAGGGGTACCGCTACAATAGGGAAGAGGAAGAACTTCTAAGAAAGTGCCGACCTCAATGAAACTTTGTGAATCTGAAAAATGTATTGGATAAATTAAAGGATAAAAAGCTAGAAGTCAATGTTAATCTTAACCAAACAGCTGAAAAAAAAAGCAATAATAAAAATGTAACCATTTAAATCATACATCAAATATGATGATCCATTGACAAAATGTGGTCTCTGGGCTCACACATTTAGGAAATAAAGTGATGTTCGTGAGAAAATTGAAGATGAGATCAGGATGGGTTTCGCTTATGTTTCCTAATATTTGCTGATGTTCTGAAAATTATAGTAAAAAATGAGCACTGTGAATCTCTATACTGGATGGACAGAAATACAAATCCTTTGGCAGGAAAAACCACTCCCATATACAGTAAATATCCCATCTGTGTATTCAGCTGTTTGCCTGGAGGTCACCTTTAATGTGCAGATCAATACAAGGCGGTTGCCGACTGCCCGCCGTGGCCTGATGGCGGCTGTGAGATTGCGCACTGTGAGAGCACGCGCGCCGCTGGAGGCCAGGAGCCAGGGAGCGGGTAGGGGGGACACGATCTCCGCCGGCTACCCATGATGGCCCCCCCCCCGCAGTGAGAGAATGGAGGTCTGTGTATGTAAACACCGATCACCGTTCTGACAGAGGGGGAAGGGCTGTGATCACTCCCCTCCCCCTGCCAGCCCAGCCCCTATACAGTTAGAACACACTGAGGGAACACAGTTAACCCCTTAGAGTGCCCCCCTCCAGGTTAACCCCTTCCCTGCCAGTGACATTAACACAGTAGTCAATGCATTTTTATAGCACTGATCGCTGTATAAATGCCAATGGTCCCAAAAAAGTGTCAAAATGGTCCGACATGTCCGCCCCAATATCGCAGTACCGCTAAAAATCGCAGATCGCCGCCATTACTAGCAAAAAACAAGAAAAAATAAAAACCCCATAAATGAATTCTCATCTGTAAATGCGGCAACTTTTACGCAAACCAATCAATAAACGCAGATTGCGATTTTTTTAACCAAAAATATGAGGAAGAATATAAATCGACCAAAACTGATGAATAAGAATAGTTTTTTAATATATTTTTTTAGGATATATTATAGCAAAAAGTAAGAAATATTGGTCGTTCTTCTTTTGTTTATAGCGGTGATCAGAAATGACGCAGAGGTGATCAAATACCACCAAAAGAAAGCTCTATTTGTGGGGAAAAAAAGGACGCAGATTTTATTTGGGTACAATGCCGCACGACTGCACAATTGTCAATTAAAGCGACGCATCGCCGAATCACAAAAAGTGCTCTGGTCCTAACATGGGAAATCCTTCCGGGGCTGAAGGGGTTAAAGACATTATTCAGTGAAATATCTAAGATTAAAGAGGCCCTGTCACCAACTCACTTGTAGGTAAAGCACAGACAAATCAAGTATTTTATATTTGAACTTGCAATGTATTTGATTGCAATAAATGATGATTTATTCGCTTGCATGGTGGCTTTGTGTTTACTAACTACTTCAGGAAAGCCAATAGCCTAGCTCAGCCCCCTCCCTCGTTGCACAACCTAACCCTCTCTCTCCTGGAAGCATCAGTTACTGTCCATGCCGGCCCAGCTCCTCCAACCTTCATCTCCCTAGAAAAGCTTTTATGTAGCAGCTGGGAGAGGAGTAAAGGGAATACTATTAATTATTTACTATTCATATCAGTATATCTAACCCAAAAGGGTGTTTGTTTCTATTCCTAACAGTACATCTACTCCATAGGAGTTCCTGTAGGTTATAACCTAAGTTTACAATTCTTATGGGTAGATCTACCCCAAAAGTTCACCTGTGTCTGTTCTTATCGGTACATCTACCCCAGTAATCTAAATGTACAATTCTTATTAGTATATCCACCCCCTAGAATTGCCTATAGGTTGTATCCTAAATTTCCATATAATTGCCTATAGGTTGTATCTTAAATTTACAATTCTTATTAGTATATCTACCCCATAGAATTGCCTATAGGTTGTATCCTAAATTTACAATTCTTATTAGCAGTGGAGGCTCCTCCATAGGGGCTCATGGGGCACCGCCCCACCACCAATTTGCAGAAGAAAAAAAAGTTTGCAAAAAAAAAATAAAATAAAAATAAACTATATAATTGTCTTTTTCTGCTGTTGCTTAAAAAAAAAAGTTTGCATAAAAAAAAAATAAACTATATAATTATCTTTTTCTGCTGTTGCTTAAAAAAAAAAAGTTTGCAAAAAAAAAATAAAATAAAAATAAACTATATAATTATCTTTTTCTGCTGTTGCTTAAAAAAAAAAGTTTGCATAAAAAAAAAAATAAACGATATAATTATCTTTTTCTGCTGTTGCTTAAAAAAAAAAAAGTTTGCAGAAAAAAAAAATAAAATAAATAAACTATATAATTATTTTTTTATGCTGTTGCTAGGTAGATTAGGAAAAAAGCATCAAATTGTGATTTTTTTTTTCTAATCTACCTAGCAACTGGGCGTCCGTCCTAGACATGATAAAAAATGTCATTGAGAAGCACAGAGAAATCGTTTCTCCACGCTCATTTGCTCTCTTGGCAGCCCCTATTGCTGGTCAATGGAGCTCATTAGGACGCTTCGATATGCCGGACTGGCCCGCCTATTGAGCTCCCTAATTTGTTCCTGCACTAGGGAGGTGGAGACAGGGAGGGGCGGGTGATGTGAAGTCTGAGTAACAAGTGAGTCTGACCATTCGGGCG
>BLSH010023955.1:104310-136400 GCA_018402905.1 Glandirana rugosa
TGGAACAAACCTTCAGATCACAACAGTAATATCGTTCCATACCTAAGGTAACGATAGGGTGACTTATCTTCTGAGTCCACTGTGGTAGTCCGCAAAGAGACCCCATCTACTTGGTTATTCTTAACATTTGAGTCCGATGGAGTGGGTTGATTCTACAAGGGGTGGGGCTTAGAAGAGATGGGAGGGGTCAAAAAGGAAGGGTGGGGCCTGGCGCCCCCCCATCCTAAAACTTCACCAGCCGCCACTGCTTATTAGTATATCTACCCCATAGAATTGCCTATAGGTTGTATCCTAAATTTCCATAGAATTGCCTATAGGTTGTATCCTAAATTTACTATTCTTATTAATATATCTACCCCATAGAATTGCCTATAGGCTGTATCCTAAATGTACAATTTTTATTAGTATATCTACCCCAAAAGAGCACCTGTTTCTATTCTTATTGGTACATCACCAACAAAGATTGCCCGTTGGGTGTAGCCTGAGTTTACAATTCTTATTGGTTCATCTACCCCAGAGAAACGCCTGATGGTGTCACCTGAGTCTTCTATTCAGTGGGATAGCAATGGAATCCATACCTTGCTATAATGACAACACTAGACTTCCAAACAAGGTCCTTACTATGATGTAATCCAGCTAGACCAGCAAACCAGGGAAGAAAAGCAGCAGTACCCACCCTTAAATGTCATACGAGTTTTGTCCAGCACATCATAACAGCTAAGGCAGAACTGAGATCTGACTATCACAGATTATTGTTCTTTCTACGTTCTCACCATATTGGTGTTAAGTCGGGTGAAATGTCCTTAAATAACCCTCAGGAAGTGAGAAGACGCTCATAACTTCTGCTTCTCGAGAGGACCGTCACAACTTCCAGGTCCCGGCTACCATGTCTGTCTTCCTCGCCATCGTGTTTCTATGTAAGTAGATTTTTTTTTCTTTTATTAATACTTAGTATTCTATTATTTTATTTTGAGTATCAAAGTATGAGTGTCTTTAATATGAGATCGTGTGAAACACAAAATAATTCATTACTGTGACCCATTTGGATTCTCTATTTAAACTGCACTCATTATACAGTATTTGCATTTGTTGTGGACAGAGTATGATGACCCCTCTTCTTTTTCTTCTTCTTCTACTTCTTCCATCCTATTCACCATCCAATGGGCACTGTATGAGCTGTCTCATTCCATGAGAAATACTGTACATCATGTTGCAGTTGTTAATTGGTTTCCATTCTTAGTGATGGTGGATTACATTACAGAAAGAAGCTACAGAAGGCACCTAAGCAGAGCATTTCTTGACTGGTGCTGTTATTATCATTGACTGTAAGCCGTGCTCGTGGTCTTGTCACGCAGGCTGGAAGGTTCCCATTAACCTAGATAAGTCAGGACCAGGAATGTGATTTTCAGAAGAGCTTTGTTGTAATTGCCAAAGTCAATGATGACGATAGCTGGATGCCATCTCTAAGGAGAAAAATGCAGTCAAAGGTTGGGGCAATGCTAGGGTTGGGTATCGGCAGGGCTTTTTTTCAGTGGGAACGCGGGGTAACACAGTTCCAGCACCTCCAACACTAAATGTATTTTATGGCAAGGTGTGCTAGAGGGTCCATTGATGTTGGCTGCTGGGGGATCTGTTGTCACTGGTGGGGATCTATTTTTTGTGGCTGTCTATTGTTTCTCTGTACGTCTATTTTTATTGGCTGGGGGTCTTATGTTGCTGCAGGGTCAACTGTTGAGGGAGAGGTCTATTGTTGCTGGCTGCTGGAGGGTCTATTGATGCTGGCTGCTGGGAGATCTGTTGTTGCTGCTGAGGGTCTATTGTTGCTGAGGAGGTATTTTGTTGTGGGAGACCCATTGTTGCTGGGGGAAGGGGGGGTCTGTCTTTATGTGGGGGATCTATTGTTCCTGTGGTAGGTCTGTTGTTGCTAGGGGGGTCTATTGTTGCTGGGGTGGGGTCTATCAAATTCCATACAAATGACTTAGTAGCAAAAAATTATATTTGGTTCCGTATTCTCTAAAAGGGTGGTACTGAGAGGTGAGTAGGGGTTGGAGCCAGGAGACAGTGCTCAGAGGTGGGTAGGGGGCAGAGACGAAGGGTGACTCAGAAGGGGGGAGATCCTGCACCTATTCTTTGAGAAAAAAAGCCCTGGGTATCGGGGTACATGCCCTGGCTCTACTGCCCTTTGTCTCATGTCCATCCGACATATACAGCTCGGGGTGGGTAGAGTGTATGATCACTTCATGAGGGGGTTTAAATGAAGGTGTCTAGTTTAGTAAAGGGGATCTGATGGATACATAGTTCAGTTCTGATGGCTGGTTGACTGGAACTGCAAAAGGAGGAATGGGAACATTCTGGTTGCTGATTAAAATAAGTTCATAAAAGAGGTGGTGGGGGGTTGGCTGGAGGCTACATAAGGAATAATAGAAGTGTCTTGGTAAGGTGGTTATGATGGATGCATGGAAGGATCTGATGGGTAAATGAACTTGTCCAATCGTTGTGTAAGGGGGCTTATGGGGTAAATATTGATGGCTACACATTGGAGGAGTGGTAACGTTAAGGCTGGTTGGTCAACCTGACCTCTCCAAACTACAGCCTCTTGACGCTGTGCCTGGATGTCTATTGAGCTGCTTGCTTCACATAGCCGAGGACTAGAAGCTGCTCCTGCCTATGTTTCCCTGCAGACAGGCTGGGAGAGAGCTGGATCATGTGACAGCTGTATATTGATTAAGAAAAAGCTGATTACCGGAGCACCCTCAACCTACGAGGACCCTCTATTGATGCTGTGGGACCCCTAGAGGACATTGGGTCATGTGATGCTGTGGATTCTCCCAAGGGTACCAGGCTGTGTGACGATCCTCCACCATATCATGTGATGCCGTGGGTCTTCTCAATGGTACCAGGTTGTGTGACGATCCTCCACCATATTGTGTGATGCCGTGGGTCTTCTCAAGGGTACCAGGATGTGTGACGATCCTGCACATATCGTGTGATGCCGTGGGTCTTCTCAAGGGTACCGGGATGTGTGACGATCCTCCACATATCGTGTGATGCCGTGGGTCTTCTCAAGGGTACCAGGTTGTGTGAGGATCCTCCACCATATCGTGTGATGCCATGGGTCTTCTCAAGGGTACCAGGTTGTGTGACGATCCTCCACCATATCGTGTGATGCCGTGGGTCTTCTCAATGGTACCAGGTTGTGTGACGATCCTCCACCATATCGTGTGATGCCGTGGGTCTTCTCAATGGTACCAGGTTGTGTGACGATCCTCCACCATATCTTGTGATGCCGTGGGTCTTCTCAAGGGTACCAGGTTGTGTAACGATCCTCCACCATATCGTGTGATGCCGTGGGTCTTCTCAAGGGTACCAGGCTGTGTGATGATCCCCTACCAAACTATGATGCCCAGGTACCTTATATATATTCAGGCTTGAATATATTTTATTTCCGGTAAGCCTTTCTTCTGGACGGTAACGGATTGCACCGTGTGTGGCTCACTGCCTAACCTCGTCCACCTTCACTGTATCAACTCACTAATCACAAATATAAATACACTGATGAACTGTTGACAATTCTTGCACTTCTAATGTGGCTGAGTTGTCCACGGATTGGGTTGCTCCGATCCACGTTTACGTTTTCCACTAATTTGCATTTTATTATGAACTATATATGATCTGAAATTTGAACTTTTTTTCAATAATTTTCTGTATTTATGTTTACATTTCTCACGCATTTGCACCTTGAATGGACCGTATATGTATTGAATTTTGCCCACTATACCTTTACTTATTATATATGACTTCTCAAAGGTATTTTCACATTAGCACTTTATCAGGTTCCTTTTCAATTTTTATGTTTAGCGCCTCACTTTTGTCCAACTCTCCAAACTACAGCTTGTCACATAAGAGAGAGCGTCAGTTCCCATCTTCTTCTGGTGACCTGAGAAAATTGTGATTCTAACATTTTTGTTTTAAAGAAAATGTATAATTTCTAACTTAAATTGAAAGGAAGAAACATGAAATGGATTAGATATAATTTAATAATATGTACTGTACATAACATTTTCTAAAAGGTGTATTTTGGCTTTTCAGCTTTGAACGTGGGAAACTCTGGTGAGTATAAAGCTGACGTTGAATAATACACCATAAACGCATGAATACTACAAAAAAAAAAGAAAAAATTAAATTTTTACAATTTTGGTCTTACAGTTTTTCTGAGAACGAAGGGGTTTGGTCCATTGGTTATAATTTTGTCAATAGTTTTGCATTAATGCAGTAGTAGAAGACTATTCAAAAACAGTGCAGATTAGCTACATTTGCACACAACTGAGATTAAATTGTCATTAAATTTACTTAAATCTATCACACAAATCCTTGCTGGAAAGACCCGTAGTGCTGAGCTTTGAATTTGGGCCAAACTTAAATTTAATCTGAAACTTCCAAAGTTCAGATTTGAGTGAATTTTTAGGAATATTTTTTTTTTTAATGCATTGAAGTGAACGTGAGGTGGTTTTTGATGGTTGCACTTGGCCCTTCGGAAAACTTCTAAATGACTACTGTCCCCCAAATAGAGGGAAGACGGAGGGAAGAGTTGTGGGAGATCTTTGCAAAGTACCTGAAAAGACCAGCAAAAGAACAAGACTTAAATACCTTCTTTTTTTTGATGGGCAAGATTTATTTTATTTGTATTTGGGACTGTTAGGGGTTGATTTACTAAAGCTGGAGAGTGCAAAAATTGGTGCAGCTTTCCATGCTAGGCAATCAGCTTCTAACCTCAGCTTCTTCCATGAATCGTTGACAATAAAACCTGAAAGCTTCTATGCAGGGCTGCACCAGATTTCGCACTCTCCAGCTTTAGTAAATCAACCCATTAGTGTTGTCATGAAACTGTGGTGCCGCTAGTTAATGCCAAGGTCCATACCTGAGGGCTTTTGCTCTAATATTTAGAAGCCTTCCTGTGGCTTGCCTGTTCACATTTAGGTCTGTTGGTGTTTAATACCAATGCTTCTGTCTCTGTCAAATACAAAAAAAAAATCCCCTTTCTACCATTAAAAACATTTAAGTATTTTGGGGCTACAACTTTTTCAGGTCAAAGCAGATTGATGAAAACGCATAATTGCCAAATCTATAAAAAAAATATAGTTTGGTCTGAAATTAAAGTAGAATTTTTCAGTGCTGATGCTGTCTGAAAGCAAAAAAAAAAAATTGTAAAAAAAAAAAAAATTGTAAAAAAAAAAAAAAAGGGCAGTTGAACATACACTACCAGAAATATATTATCAAGACTATTCCAGGAAATTGGGGGCTTGTGGCCTCCTGTACAGCTTTAAAGCAGAAACTAAACCCACTAACTTACAGTTTCCCATGGCTTGAATGACAGCTCTTACAGTTACTACTCTGATTATGCCAGCTCTCCGCAGAACTGTCAGGCCATCAAATGACCAGTATCATAGCTGGATAGCTGGTAACTGCAGATCGGGCAGAGACCAAGATGGCACAACTAAACAGTAAATAATGCCTGCCCTCAAGAAGAGGAGGTTTCTCCACATTGGTGAATACGGGGTGTTTTGCTTGTAATATCACCGGGTAGTGTGCCGCCGTGCTGCCTCTTGATGGACTGGGGAAGTGGCAACACACCAAAGGAACAAAAAAAGCACACAAGGGTGCACTGGCCTAGCACATTATCTTCAGTAAAATAGCGTTTATTAAAAAATCATAAAATATACTCACAAACAAGGTCAAATCTCAAGCTTTTAAAGCAGTATGCGGCTTTGCATCCAATAACATTTTCTGATGGTGTCCTAGACAGGCTGGCTAACGTGTTTCGAGGCCACAGCCTCTTCCTCAGAGCCTAGCGTACCACATCAAAGCCCTTGGCTGTGTTATATAAGACTGTGACTTTGATGTGGGTACGCTAGGCTCTGAGGAAGAAGCCGTGGCCTCGAAATGCGTTAGCCAGCCTGTTTAGGACACCATCAGAAAATGCTATTGGATGCGAAGCCGCATACTGCTTGAGATTTGATCTTGTTTGTGAGTATATGTTATGATTTTTTAATAAACGCTATTTTATTGAGGATAATGCGCTAGGCCAGTGCGCCCTTGTGTGCTTTTTTGTTCCTTTAGAGACCAAGATGGCAGCTGTAAAGGATAGGAGGGTTTAGTTCCTCTTTAACCACTTCCCGACCACGTGCCGCCTTTTTACTGTGGCAGCGTGGCACTATTCCGCGAATTGCCATAAATAGGCGGAAATTAGCGGACGAGCAGCTAGGGGGCGAGAGCCCATCACACTCTGCAGGAGTGTGCCCGGGGCTTGGGCAGACCCGATGTCCGCCGTCGAGCTGTCAGAGTGAAAGAACGGCAAACCGCTGATGTAAACACGGCGGTTCCCCGCTCTGTTAGTGGGGACATAAGAGATCTACTAATCCCTGTCACTGGGATCAGTTAGATCTCTTATACCAAAGTTAGCCCAGCCCCCCCACAGTTAAAACATGCCTAGGGAAGCCCTTCCCTGCCCCCTCCAGGTTAACCCCTTCCCTGCCAATGGTATTTACACAGTAATCAGTGCATTTGTATAGCACCGATCGCTGTATAAATGCCAATGGTCCAAAAATAATGTCAAAGTGGTCCAACATGTCCGCTGCAATATCGCAGTACCCCATAAAAAATCACAGCTCGCCGCCATTACTAGTAAGAAATAAAAAAAACCCACAGAAATTAATTATCATCATTCGTAAACGCGGAAATATTTGCGCAAACCAATCAATAAACGCTGATTGCGATTTTTAAAATCAAAAATATGAGGAAGAATATAAATCGGCCAAAACCGATGAAAACATTTTTTTTTAATATTTTTTTTTGGATTTGTATTTTAGCAAAAAGTAAGAAAAACTGTTTTTTTTTGCAAAATGGTTGCTTTTTTTATTTATAGCGGCGATCAGGAATGATGCAGAAGTGATCAAATACCACCAAAAGAAAGCTCTATTTGTGGGGGGAAAAAGGACGCAAATTTAGTTTGGGTTCAACGTCGCACGACCGCGCAATTGTCAGTTAAAGCGACGCAGCACCGAATCGCAAAAAGTGCTCTGGTCCTAAAGTGTGAAATCCTTCTGGGGCTGAAGTGGTTAAGACTTCCCCAAAACCTGTATTGGATTTACAATTCTTCAGTGAACTGACATTTAACCCATTATATAAAAACCTGGCTGGTTTCCAAGTAAAGTCAATCAAAATTGTGGTGATTGGGAATTTGGCAAGGGGCTGCTTTATCGATGCAATGTCCATAACCTCCCTTGTTGCACCATTGCCACAGCTGTCATCTACACCTGGTGGTCTTCTGGTTTGGCTAACTTGGTAGGCTGACTTGGGTTGGTGCTCATGTGCCCAGGAGTTACTGCATGCCAAGAATATACACTGAGCTGAGCATGTAGAACATTTCTAGCAGAGTCTTATATGGAAGAAAAGAAGGGATTTACGAGAACTGAAGCACTCCAAGTCTGGTGCAGATGTGCATGGTAGTCAGTCAGCCTCTAACGTCAGCTTGTTCAATTAACCCCTTGCTGACAGTTCTGGGAGGGCGTCACATGATATCCTCCGTGATTGGGCTAGCTGTGGTGCGTGGACAAAGAGGTAAAGAACCAATCAGCGGTTCTTTACCATGTAATCAGCTATCACAGCTGTCACAATGTAAACAGAAGCCAGTTATCTGCATTCCTTTCCTGATGCTGACAGCGTGAGGAGAGGAGAGTCGATAACTGGCTTGTGTAAAAGGGAACTGATTTTCAGGGCAGTCCCAACAGTGCCCATCAGTGCCCACCAGTGCTGCCAATCAATGCCCACCAGTGCCTCCTCATCAGTGTCACCTATCAGTGCCCATTAGTGCTGCCTATTAGTGCCACCTATCAGTGCCCATCAGTGCCGCCTCATCAGCACATTTCAGTGAAGGAGAAAAATTACCCGTTTGCAAAATTTTATAAGAAACTATGAAAAAGGGTTTTTTTTTTTCAAAATTTTCCATCTTTTTTTTTTGTTAATTTAGCAAAAAAAAAAAAAAAAAAACCCCAGTGGTGATCAAATACCACCAAAAGAAAGCTCTATTTGTGTGAAAAAATTATAAAAATGTTATATGGGTACAGTATTGCTCGACCGCACAATTGTCATTCAAAGTGTGAGAGCGCTGAAAGCTGAAAATTGGCCTGGGCAGGAAGGGGGTAAAAGTGCCCGGTAGGCAAGTGGTTAATAAAAGCTGATTTGTTTCTATGCAGATCTGCACCAGATTTTGCACTCTTCAGTTTTAGTAAATCAATATCTAAGTCTATTATACTATAAAACGCATTTCTGATAGAAAATGGGTATACAGCACTTTTGTTTTTAATACTTTAACCAGTACAGATCCGCGTTATAGCCGAAAGACGGCTACAGCTCGGATCTGAATAGCCGGGGGGACGTTCATGAATGTCTGCCCCTTTGCGCGCTCACAGCCAGAGGCGGTGCGCTCCCACGGGCGCCGCATGCTGCAAGGGCGTGCCCGCGGGTCGGGCGGACTCGATGTCCGCTGGAGACCCGCGATCCAAAGCAAAACGGGGAACCGACGATGTTACCACGCTGGTTCTCCGTTCTGTGAAGGGGGACATAACAGATCTACTGATCCCTGTGATCGGGATCAGTTAGATCTGTTATGTCCCTGCCAGCCCCGCCCCCATACAGTTAGAACACATACCGGGAACACAGTTAACCCCTTCACTGCCCCCTTAGACCCCTTTCACACCAGTGCCGCCTGAGCATTAGCGGTAAAAAACTGTTAATCTGTGGTGCTTTACCGATTGTTATTCGGGCGGCAGTGGTGCGCTTTTAACCCCCCCCACAAGGAGTTAAACAGGGCTTAAAAGTGCCGGTTAGCAGTTCAGGAGAGCTGCCCCATTGTTTTCAATGGGCAGGGGCGGTGGAGGAGCGGTGAATACAGCGCTCCCACACCGCCGCAAAAATGCAGCTTGCAGGACTTTTTTTACCGTCCCGCAAGCGCACCGCCCCAGTGTGAAAGCACTCAGGCTTTCACACTGGGGTGTATTGGGGGGAGTTTTTCAGGCGCTTTTCAGTCGCTATTTTTAGCACAAAAGCGCCTGAAAAATGTTCTGGTGGGAAAGGGGTCTAAGTGTTAACCCTTCACTGCCAATGACATTTATTCAGTAATCAGCGGCTATTTAAATTTCTGATCGCTGTATAAATGTCAGTGGTCCCAAAAAAGTGGCAAAAATGTCCGACATGTCCGCCACAATATCAAAGTCCCAATAAAAATTGTAGATCGTCGGCATTACTAGTAAAAAAAAAATAATAATAATAAAAACGCCATAAATCAATTCCCATAGTTTGTAGACGAGATAACTTTTGCGCACACAAATCAATATACACAGATTGCGAATTTTTTTAACCAAAAATATGTTGAAGAATATATAATCAGCCTAAACTGATGAATCATTTTTTTTCTTTTATTTTTGGATAATCTATTATAGCAAAAAGGAAGAAATATTGTTTTTTTTTTTTTTCAAAATCATCGCTCTTTGTTTGTTTATAGCGCAAAAAATAAAAACCGCAGAGGTGATCAAATACCACCGAAAGAAAGCTCTGGTTGTGGGAAAAAAAATGATAAAAATGTTGTTTGGGTACAACGTCGCACGACCACGCAATTGTCATTCAAAATGTGACAGCTCTGAAAGCCGAACATTGGTCTGGGCAGGAGGGGGGTTTAAGTGCCCGGTAAGCAAGTGGTTAAAAGAAAAAAATCTTGTCAACTTTCAGCTGTATGTAAGTAAGACCATAATTAAAAGTCCAAAAAAAGACAAAACTAATAATGATGCATCCAGTTTTTTATAATGAAACGTCTAGTTTTTCATGTGACGTTTTATAAAGAAAACAACACATTAGAGTAAATCAGAATGAACTTTTTTTGTTGTGAAAGGGCAGTGGTTCTCAACCCTGTCCCCAAGTTCCCCCAACAGGCCATGTTCTGGGAATTTCTCTTAGATAAAATAGCTGTCCAAAATACCAAGTCATTGACTCTGATTGAAAGCACCTGTGCAAGATAAAGGAAAACCTGCAAACCTGGCCTGTTGGGGGTACTTGGGGAAAGGGTTGAGAAACACTGGGGTGGGGGACCCCTACCTTTCGTGTTTTGTATAGGACAGGGGGCCCCTATATTTTTTTATTTTGTATAAGACAGGGGACACCTATATCTATTTTTTTAATAGGGCAGGGAACCCCTATGTTTTCTGTTTTGTATAGGACAGGGGACCCCTATATTTTCTGTTTTGTATAGGACAGGGGACCCCTATATTTTCTGTTTTGTATAGGACAGGGGACCCCTATATTTTCTGTTTTTTATAGGACAGGGGACCCCTATATTTTCTGTTTTGTATAGGACAGGGGACCCCTATATTTTCTGTTTTGTAAAGGACAGGGGACCCCTATATTTTCTGTTTTGTATAGGACAGGGTACTGCTACCTTTTTTTTTGTATAGGATAGGGAACCCCAATTATTATTTTTTTTTATATAGGGCAGGGAACCCCTATATTTTTGTTTTGTATAGGGCAGGGAACCCCTATGTTTTTTGTTTTGTATAAGAAGGGGAACCCCTATCTTTTTGTTTTGTATCGGATTGGGAACCCCTATTTTTTTGTTTTGTATAGGGCAGGGAACCCCTATCAATTTTTTTGTATAGGGCAGGGAACCCCTATCAATTTTTTTGTATAGGGCAAGGAACCGCTACCTTTTTTTGTTTTGTATAGGGCAGGGGACCCTTATCTTTTTTGTTTTGTATAAGAAAGGGAACCCCTTTCCTTTTTGTTTTGTATAGGATAGGAAACCCCTATCTTTTTTGTTTTTTATAGGGTAGTTAACCCCTATCTTTTTGTTTTGTATAGGGTAGGGAATCCCTATCTTTTTGTTTTGTATAGGGCAGAGAACCCCTATCTTTTTTGTTTTGTATAGGGTAGGGAACCCCTGTTTTTTTGTTTTGTATAGGAAAGGGAACCCCTTTCTTTTTTGTTTTGTATAGGACAAGGGACCCCTATATTTTTTTGTTTTGTATAAGGCAGAGAACCCCTATCTTTTTTGTTTTATATAGGGTAGGGAATCCCTATCTTTTTGTTTTGTATAGGGTAGAGAACCCTATCTTTTTTGTTTTGTATAGGGTAGAGAACCCCTATCTTTTTTGTTTTGTATAGGAAAGGGAACCCCTTTCTTTTTTGTTTTGTATAGGACAGGGGACCCCTATTTTTTTTGCTTTGTATAGGGCAGTGAACCTCTATCTTTCTTGTTTTGTATAGAGTAGGGAACCCCTATCTTTTTTTGTTTTGTATAGGGTAGAGAACCCCTATCTTTTTTGTTTTGTATAGGGTAGAGAACCCCTATCTTTTTTGTTTTGTATAGGGTAGGGAACCCTTGTTTTTTTGTTTTGTATAGGAAAGGGAACCCCTTTCTTTTTTGTTTTGTATAGGACAAGGGACCCCTATATTTTTTTGTTTTGTATAGGGCAGAGAACCCCTATCTTTTTTGTTTTGTATAGGGTAGGGAATCCCTATGTTTTTGTTTTGTATAGGGCAGAGAACCCCTATCTTTTTGTTTTGTATAGGGCAGAGAACCCTATCTTTTTTGTTTTATATAGGGTAGGGAATCCCTATCTTTTTGTTTTGTATAGGGTAGGGAATCCCTATCTTTTTGTTTTGTATAGGGTAGAGAACCCTATCTTTTTTGTTTTGTATAGGAAAGGGAACCCCTTTCTTTTTTGTTTTGTATAGGACAGGGGACCCCTATATTTATTTGTTTTGTATAGGGCAGTGAACCTCTATCTTTCTTGTTTTGTATAGAGTAGGGAACCCCTATCTTTTTTGTTTTGTATAGGGTAGAGAACCCCTATCTTTTTTTGTATAGGGCAGGGAACCCCTACCTTTTTTGTTTAACATAAGGTAGAGAACCCCTATCTTTTTTTTGTATAGGGCAGTGAACCCCTACCTTTTTTGTTTTACATAGGGTAGAGAACCCCTATCTTTTTTGTTTTGTATAGGAATGGGAACCCCTATCTTTTTTGTTTTGTATAAGGTAAGGAATCCCTATCTTTTTGTTTTGTATGGGGTAAGGAATCCCTATCTTTTTGTTTTGTATAGGGTAAGGAATCCCTATCTTTTTGTTTTGTATAGGGTAAGGAATCCCTATCTTTTTTGTTTTTTTTGTATAGGGCAGGGAACCCCTTTCTATTTTGTTTTGTATAGGAGAGGGAACCCCTATATTTTTCTGCTTTGTATAGGGCAGTGAACCCCTATCTTTCTTGTTTTCTATAGAGTAGGGAACCCCTATCTTTTTTGTTTTGTATAGGGTAGGGAATCCCTATCTTTTTGTTTTGTATAGGGTAGGGAATCCCTATCTTTTTGTTTTGTATAGGGTAGAGCACCCCTATATATTTTTTTTGTATAAAATGTTGACTGCACTACACACATTACATATCAAAGTGCATGCTGAAGTGAGACTCTAAACCAGGGTTGACCCATGGGCCACGTGTAGCCAAGATGGCTACGAATGTAGACCAATACAAAATTGTAAATTTAGTTAAAAATGTTGATGTTTTTTGGAACAAACTTCTTGATCCCCTTCAGTCCGGATTTCGTCCTCAACACTCCACGGAAACTGCTCTCCTTAAAATCAGAAAAGACCTATCCAAAATTTGCCGCCTCAACTTCCGCAACATCTCCAAGATACACCCCTTCCTAACCAATGACACCACAAAGCTTCTAATCCACTCCCTGGTCATCTCTCGCCTTGACTACTGCAACTCCCTCCTCACTGGCTTACCTCTGAATAGCCTATCTCCACTTCAGTCCATTATGAATGCTGCTGCCAGGCTCATCCACCTTAAAAACCGCTTGGCGTCTGCTACACCCCTATGTCAATCCCTCCATTGGCTGCCACTCAACCAACAAATTAAATTCAAGGTACTAACAATAACTTTTAAAGCCATTCACAGCCTGGCCCCCAGCTACATCACCGACCTGGTCTCAAAATACCAACCAAATTGATCTCTTCGCTCCTCCCAAGACCTCCTGCTCTCTAGCTCCCTTGTCACCTCATCTTATGCTCGCCTCCAGGACTTCTCCAGAGCCTCTCCCATCCTCTGGAATGCTCTACCCTAAACTTTCTCCTACTTTGTCCACCTTCAGACGATCCCTGAAAACTCATCTCTTCAAAGAAGCCTATCAGGCTCCCACCTAACAACTGTACATTTATCTTCTCCATCAGCACACCCCCCACAGTTATTACCTCTTGTATCTCTTGACCTTCCCTCTTAGATTGTAAGCTCTAACGAGCAGGGCCCTCTGATTACATTATTTCGATGAGTGATCTGCCTGACTTTTTCTGCTCATCAGCTCTCCATATTCTTATGGCCCGTAAACAAGGTCCAATTATCGTCCGAAAATTTTCACATGACAGCCTGTCATCCAATAATCTGACCATTAGTACGCTCCATTCGACAGCCATTTTTCAATTATCGTCCAACAAAAGCTGGATGAGCAGACTAGAAAATTTTGTATGCCGACAAGACGTCATCCGATTTTGGGCTCTTCTGTACAGAAGTTGGACAAACAAAAGTTGAAAGTACAAACACGCATGTTTGGAACCCAGGAACGAGTCGGAAGTGTCCAGTCGTGTAAACTTGCGTTCGTAATTCACGATTCACATTCGTGACGAGGCAATTGAAATAGTGAAATGCAGCGCACATTACCATCTTCTTCAATGTGATAATAATGAAGCTGCTTTGCTGGTGATACTCATGTTATGAAGGTAATTAACCACTTCAGCCCTGGAAGGATTTCACACTTTAAGACCAGAGCACTTTTTGCGATTTGGCACTGCGTTGCTTAAGTTGACAATTGCGCGGTCGAGCGACGTTGTACCCAAATGAAATTTGCGTCCTTTTTTTCCCACAAATAGAGCTTTCTTTTGGTGGTATTTGATCCCCGCTGCATCATTTCTGATCATCGCTATAAACAAAAAAGAGCAACAATTTTGCAAAAATACTATTTTTCTTACTTTTTGCTAAAATACAAATCCAAAAAAAAAAACTTTTTTTTTTCGTCGGTTTTGACCGATTTATATTTTTAAGTTGCCGTGTTTATGGATGATGAGAATTCATTTCTGGGTTTTTTATTTATTTTTTTTTTTACTAGTAACGGCAGCGATCTGCGATTTTTAGCAGTAGTGCGATATTGCAGCGGACATGTCGGACCATTTTGACACTTTTTTGGGACCATTGGCAATAAAAATGCACTGATTACTGTGTAAATGCCATTGGCAGTGAAGGGGTTAACCCAGAGGATGCGCTCTAAGGGTTAACTGTGTTCCCTCAGTGTGTTCTAACTGTATGGGGGCTGGCCTGGCTAGGGGAGGGGAGTGATCACGGCTCCCATATACAGGAAGCCTGTGATCACAGCCCTTTCCTCTCTGTCAGAATGGAGATCCGTATTTACATAAATTATTTCAACATTGCAAGTTCTGATCAACTCACGTCTGAGTGGTTACAGACGTGAGTTGACCGGAGCTTGCAATGTTGCAATGTTGAAATAATTTATACAATAACGTTTATATGTTTATTGATACAACATTCTTCTTTGTACAGTATTTCATCTTGGGTGATCTATTTAAATTCCCTGAGGAAGCCTATACAGGCGAAACATGTAGGAATACTTCTAGATCATGAATCCTCATCACCAGAATATATTGTAATGAATAGCATATCAATGTATATGCATTGTTTTTAACTATGTGGATTCATGCTATTTTATCCCTGTATGAATAAAATTAGTTTGCTTTTATCTATATTCATTCTTTTTGATTTTTTCTTTGGCACCGGTATAATCCCACGATCCTCCACACCTTAAATTTGAAACAATCACCAGAGCAGAATATTTTTTTTCAACAAAAGTGGAGTTATTCTATGCCTTAAGGTGACCCCCCTGCCATTCTTACGTGAACCACATCTGATCTGGCGATGTGAATGAGTGCAGGGATCCAGCTGCTGTCTCTCTTCTCATTGGACAGATTGATAGCAGCGGGACCCCTTTGGCTCCCCCTTCTGTCACTCAAATCCTGTGACACGGCTGAGTCCCATTGTATGTGTCAATGGACGCAGCATGCACAGGTGGCCCCATGGAAAGCAGCTTTCTGTGGGGGGTAAATGATGAAGAGGAGGAGCCTGGAGTGCCGGCAGGGTGCCCAAGAAGAAGAGGGTCAGGGCTGCTCTATGCAAAAGCATTGCACAGAGCAGGTAAGTATAGACATGTATGGTATTTTAATAAGCTTTATAACCACATTAAGGAGAGCAGTTTTCATTGTTGCAAATAGAGATTTACTAATATGTTGCCCAGGACTATAAACAATCTCATTTCTATAGAGAATGCATTTTTCTCATACAAGATGAGTTCTCCTCTCTGTGTTTTATGCTCTCTATGTGTTCTGTGTGATGTCTTTTCTTCTATAGGAGAGGCCATCAAACCTGTGGTGACCTTCACACCCAACTGGGGGAATATTCTATTCTATGACAATGTGACTCTAACATGTGATGTGCCATCTACTGTACCAGAGGAGCCCCGGACCTATCGGTGGTACAAAGATAAGAGACCAATACCTGGAGATCAGCAGATCCTTCATATAAGATCTTCAAGCGTGGAGGACAGAGGAGATTACCAGTGTCTGACCATTGGTGGTGATATCAGTGACCCCGTCTTCCTAAATGTCATACAAAGTGAGTCACCCATCTCATCTCCATCATTACAGATTGCTGGGTGTGAATAGAACAACATAAAGTATTTTTATTACATTTCAGGTCATGTAATCCTGCAGAGACCCCCATCTGCCATCTATGAAGGAGACCCCCTGACTCTGAGATGTCATCATGTCAAAGATTTTAATGCAATAAACACAAAATTCTACAAGGATGATGAGGAGATAAAATCATCAGACACCAAATCCACATTCCATATCCCTAATATAGAGATGAGTCATTCTGCACTCTACAAATGTACTAAACAGATACAACGTTCTGATAGTTCAACTGTGACAGAGCACTCAGATGTGTCCTTTATCTCTGTGAAAGGTAAATTAAAGTCCTCTCTATATCTTCATCCTTAGAATCTTTGGTCAATCAAGAGAAAGGCAACCTCCCTAAAAATGCTTAACATTCATCCATAGCCCCACGCTTTCCATGAATCCGCGCTCTTTTGTAGAGCAAAGCAATCAGCAAAATCTCAACACCCAACGTATCCCCCAATTATGTTGGATCTCTGAGTCTCCCCCCCCCCCAGGCATTGGGATTCCATCCGTACGCCCCTAACACAACAGTACCTGACTAAGTATAACCTATGTTTAACCACTTCAGCCCCGGAAGGATTTCCCACTTTAGGACCGGAGCCCTTTTTGCGATTCGGCACTGCGTCGCTTTAACTGACAATTGCACGGTCGTGCGGCGTTGAACCCAAACAAAATTTGCGTCCTTTTTCCTCCACAAATAGAGCTTTCTTTTGGTGGTATTCGATCCCCTCTGCGTCATTTCTGATTGCAGCTTTAAACAAAAGAAGAGCGACAATTTTGCTAACAAAAACCAAATTTCTTACTTTTTGCTAAAATACAAATCCAAAAAAAAAATTTTTGTCTCGGATTCATTCATTAAGTTAAGGATTTTGTTTCATCATATTTGTTATGTTAGATTTGTTTTCGGAATTCTAAAATGAATTTGAGTTCAAAATGGAAACATGTTACGATAAATGCAGCAACGTATAAAAATTAAATAAGATGATGATTCCCACTTAGAATGCGTTACAGAATAGAATAGGATAGATAATAAAAGGATAGAATAGAATAAAGCAGGATAGAAAATAAAGGAATAGAAGAGAATAGAAAGGAATAGAATGAAACACAATAGAATAAAATAGAAAAATAAAAGAATAGAGTAGAATGGAAAAAAAAATTAGAATAGAATAGAATGGAATAAAATAAAATAGAACAAGTACAGCAGTCTTCTGAAAGTCAAGAAAAGAATAGAATGAAACACAATAGAATAAAATAGAAAATAAAAGAATAGAATAGAAAAATAAATAAATTAGAATACAATGGAATAAAATAAAATAGAACAAATATAGCGGTCTTCCGAAATTCAAGAAAAGAATAGAATGAAACACAATAGAATAAAATATAAAATAAAAGAATAGAATAGAATAGAAAAAAAATTAGAATAGAATGGAGTAAAATAAAATAGAACAAATATAGCTGTCTTCCGAAATTCAAATTTCGAAATACAAATTTTGGAAGATGGCTATATTTGTTCTGTTTTATTCTATTATTTTCTATTCTAATTTATTCTGTTCTATTCTGTTCCTTTATTTTCTATTTTTTTATTTTGTATTATATTCCATTCTGTATTATTTTTTCAATTCTTCTATTTTCTATTTCAATCTATTCTATTGTGTTTTATTATATTATATTATGTTCCTTTATTGTCTATTCTTTTCTATTCTAATCTATTCCATTCTTCTATTTCATTCTATTCTATTTTGCTTCAGTCTATTCTAGTTTAATTTATTCTATTATATTCTATCCTATTTAATCTATCCTTTTCCAGTCTTCTATTTTCTATTCCAATCTATTCTATTTTCTATTCTTTTCTATTCTAGTCTTTTATTTTCTATTCTATTCTATTCTTCTATTTTTCTATTTCATTCTATTCTATGTTGCTTCAGTCTATTCTATTCTATTCATGTTTTTTTAATTCTAGTTTAGTCTATTCAATCCTATTTATTCTATCCTTTTCTATTCTATTTTATTTTGTTTTATTTTATTCTATTCTCTGCTATGCTATTCTATTCTGTTCTAGTCTAATCCATTCTATAAAGCAGCCTACGTAGGAATCATCATTTTATTTCCCTTTTACAACTTACTGTATTAACTGCAACATGTTTCCATTGCGAATTTGAATTCATTTTGGAATTTGGATAATCTCTGAATAATGAAAATTTCGCCCAAGTTTTGATTTGTAACAAATGAATCACACGTGTCTATTGGCAGGCTAGGTACCACGTCTGTCAGGTACCTCACAGAGAAATATATATTTTTCCATAAATCTAGAATCTTTTATTATTATCATATATAGTAATTAGAAAGGTAACATTTTGGTTCTATAAGGTTGGTCAGACTGTATTCTATCCCCGCTGATACTGTTCTGCCTTACACCACTATACCAGAAGAGTACTGAGATCTGCCTACTTTTTATATCTGATTATTGCACCATAAATAACCACCAATCTCCATACACAGAATACTGCTGGGTAATAGTGAGAAAGAATGGTGATATTTGTTGTGAATCGGATCCATTGGGCACTCCTATGGGCAGACGCAGGGGTGCAGAAGGGTGACACCATGCAGCAATATTAGGTCTGGGGTGGATCAGAACCACCAATGTAGATCTAGAGTTAGCAAAACATTACTGCCTTCCAAACACAGAGCCAGTCCAGTCCCCTGTATAATAGAGCTGAACTTCCAAGGGTGTTGCACAGGAAAATCCAATGTGAGGTCCAAAATGAAGCAGTCCTTACCATAAACTCCAAAGAGAAGGCCCTTTCAAGAGACTTAAAGTGGTTGTAAACCTCAGACATGAAATATGAACAAAGCACATCCCTCTATAAAGTGTACTTGTCTTATTCCAGAGCACCTAGGGGTTGATTTACTAAAGCTTGAAAGTGCAAAATTGAAAGTGCAGAAACCAATCAGCTTCAAGGTTTTATTGTCAAAGCTTGATTGAATAAGCTGAGTTTAGAAGCTGATTGGCTAGCATACAAAGCTACACCATTTTTTGCACACTCCAGCTTTAGTAAATCAACCCCAAAGAGTCATTTCTGTCCGCTGCCTCCTTCCTCTGCTATCAGCATGAGTCACTTTTCACAAGTTTTCCTGACACCAAGAGAACAAAAGGTAACAGGGGAGGGGTCCCTGATGACGTCAGATGTGACGAAACTAGTAGGATACACGCCCACCCGCTCACCACGCTACTGAGCATGCGCGGCCCGCTGCGGCCATTTTCGTTTCTGGCGGAGTTTATCCAAATGCTGTTACACTTCTATGGACATGTGAGTTTAACTTTTCAGGTTAATAAATGATTGTTTTTTACGTTATCACACTATGAGTGGCTCCCTGTTTTTCATGTGACGTATTGTGAGGAACATCTTACCTTGCCTGAAGGATCCTTTTGTGTAAAGGCTGTTTACCATCTGCGGTGTTCACGGTGAAAGATTATCTGCACTATATTGGGGAAGGTTACCTGGATCTATCTTATCTTCATTAAACAAGTGTAGTTGACCGCTCTTACTCAGGGGGTCACACACTCTGTGGTAAGAGCATAGTGTGGATGGTGCCGTGTGACACAGGAGTGCTTTGTCTTCTGCACGGAAGCTGGGAACTTTTTTCCTTCCTTTATTTTCTCTCTATATGGACTTTTCATATGGACTTTTAATGACAATTTAGCGCTGTACTAGTTTGCATATTTGTGTTTTTCATCCAAGTGTAGGATTGTATGTATAGCAGCTTTTCATCAGACTGACATCACGTTCATTACATTTTTGAAGCGCGGATTTTTCTATATTAACAACAGGGGAGCGATCACCAGCACAGCCTGTGATTGACAGCCTTAGCTTTGTTCCTGTGGGCTGTGTGGAGGGGGGGGGGGTGTCCCTTCCCTCCAATCAGTTCTCAGAGCTCTCTTTACTGAGCTCTCCAGGGTGTAACTGCAGCTCTCCGCTCACTTTTTTTACTCTCAGCTCTAAGCTGTATAAATCCTGCACTTTGAACGGCTGTAGAGAAGAGAAGACAGCAGATATACAGGTACAACTTATGCAAGAGGATTTGTTTCCTCTCTGTGTATCACCTGAGGCCAGTCACTTCACCGGGTATATGGAGGGATTACAACCACTTTAAATGCTATGCCACCAATACACATCCCATAGAGCAGGGTTTCTCTACCAGGGTTCCGTGGAACCCTAGAGTTCCTTCAGGGGTTTCTAGGGGTTCCTGGAGCAATGGTCAATTTCTATCTCTCAGATAAATTCCCAATGACATCATTGATCTTTTTAGCTATTTGTAAGGGGGGAATTCTTCCCAATGACCACAAGTGTAAGGAGCATTCTTCCCAATGACCATCCCACTAATGTATCATGAGTTGTAGATTTTTAATTTTTAGCAGGGACCGGAGAATTATTTCAAGGGTTCCTCCATGTTCAAAAGGTTGAAAAAGGCTGCCCTAGAGGGTAATGCTCGACTTTTTTTTTAATAAACAGACCTCTAAGTGTCCATCTACAGCGGCAACAAATCCAGACAAGTTTGTTTTTCCTAAAAACCTAATAAATTCATATGAATTCTAGAAATTCTTGCTTAGAGGAACCTCTCACCATATCTTGTGAAGTGATGTGTAGAGTATTTGTGTGCCAAGACTTCCATCCAACTCTGGAGGCAGCCATTGTCTGATTGATGGGTATGGTTCTAGTTCTAGGGCAGAGTAGACCTCTACAGCCTCCCATAGAGACACAGCTGTCCCAGAACCACCACCACTTCCAGCAGGGAGGCTGGGGACTCCTCCAGCAGTGAGGCTGGAAAAACTCTGGGGTGAGAAGTGTTTATTGAACAATGTATGAAGCCAACTTGTGCAAAACCAGCTCATACAGGGTTCTCTATTATTGTGTATTATTATAATGGATACAATATCTCCACTTAGCCAAACACTGGTATGCATTGTTCTATGTCCCTGCACAGTATTGTAGGATTATCCACATTAAGGCCTCTTACACACGGACGTTTTTTGACGCTGGCGTTTTCTGGCCTTTTTTGCAGCTCTCCATGTTAGTCAATGGCCCCATAAAAACGTCGGCGTTTTTGAGCTGTAGGTGGCGTCGGCGTTCATGAGCAGAAAGTAGAACCCACGGCCATCGCGTTCTGAGGCTGTAACGTTTTGACGTTTTTTGACGCCGACGCCACAAAACGCCAACAAACGGCAACTAACGCCAACAAACGCCACCTAATGTTGTACCGGCGTTTTCCGGCGTTTTTTGACGCCGACGTTTTTAGGTTGAAAAATAGCAGAGGGATGATTTTTTTTAAAAAACGCCTATTGACGCCGACGCTCACTAACGCTCAAAAACGCCAATGCATAACGCCGAAAAACGTTGACTTTTTTTCCTTGACGTCGGACCCAACGTTTTGTTTATTTTTTTAGATACGCCCGTGTGTATGAGGCCTTAGAGAATGAAAATGTATTCCCATCGTTTGTTTTTTCTAACAATTTCCTCTTCCAGAGATCTTCTCTCCTCCAGAAATAAAAGTGACCCCATCCAGGGTAATAGAAGGAGATGAGATGACGGTGAGATGTGACACCAGACTGGAGCCGCTCAGAGGCGGCACAGAGCTGCACTTTGCCTTCTATAGAGATGGAGGGACTGTGCGGGGATTCAATGTATCCGATACATACAGAGTGCGGTCATCTCAGCTGGAGGATTCTGGGAAATATTCCTGTGATGTGAGGACGAGGTCTGGTGCTGTGAGGAAGATGAGTGTTGGGCTCTCTATCCAGATACAAGGTGAGGATATGAATTGAGCTGATTATGTCTAATTGCACATTACTCATTATTATTTTCCTATACTCATTGACATCGGCATGCTGAGGATTCCTACTGACCAATCATTGTCATCCTTTCCTCTTCCAGAGCTCTCCCCTCCGCAAATAAAAGTGACCCCATCCAGGGTAATAGAAGGAGGTGAGATGACGGTGAGATGTGACACCAGACTGGAGCCGCTCAGAGGCGGCACAGAGCTGCACTTTGCCTTCTACAGAGATGGAGGGACTGTGCGGGGATTCAATGTATCCGATACATACAGAGTGCGGTCAGCTCAGCTGGAGGATTCTGGGAAATATTCCTGTGATGTGAGGACGGCGTCTGACACTGTGAGGAAGATGAGTGATGGACTCTACATCCAGATACATGGTGAGGATGTAAAAGTGATTCAGGTCATTAAGATCCCTAAGCATTGGCAGAACACTTTCAGCTTTCCCAGTATCCTATATATGGTGTCACAGGATTAGGTGCACTATAAGTTTGACTGACTGCCATGTGGAGTCTAAGAGTAAATTAAAGGCATCATAAATGTTCCTACCTGCACCTAGGGTTACCACATCGTCCCTTTAATCCAGGACACATATTGATTACCCAGGTTGTTCTGTGGCTGATTAAGTTGGTAATTAAACTCACTTGGTGCCTTATCTGCATTATATTAGCCTCAGAACCTGTGTAATTCATATGTGTCCTGGATTAAAGGGATGATGTGGTAACCCTACCTGCACCTTGTGCTTTATACATGAATACGATGTGTGTTGATCCTGTAGTGTCATGGTGTCAAGTGCTAGCCAGCACACACAGCCTATAGTAGAGTAAATCTTCATATTCTGGTGTTAGAAGTTTATGTTTTTGTTCAAAATAAGGCACGCATCATGACACTTCATAGTTTAATGTCTGACCTCTGTCTGCAATGTGAGAACTGACACTTCCTGTGAAGGAACTACATATCCCACAATCCCTGGGTTTCTCAGTCTGATGCTGGCGCTGGTGAGATCCACACAGTAATTAGATCTGACCCAGACACAGGCAGAGCAATGGACAGGGAGATCACTATGCAGTCTTTCATCACATTAACACTCCAACATTTGTAAAGGAACATAGAGGATATGTTAAGGCATGGACTGGAGGCTGTGTGACCCGACACAAAAAGTTTCTCGTCCCTCTTCAGCAAATAAGGACAAGCTAGGTGAATGAATACATGGACATGGAGGATTGGTCAGCCATAATACTACAAACTGCACAGGAACATGTGAGCCCATCAATACACTCAGGGCTGGATCACACCAGTTGCCAAATGACAGCACCACTAAGTAAACAAAAGGGCAGGGTCGCCAGGTGATGTCACCAGGTGACCCCACTCCTATGACATCACTTGCAGACCCAGCCCCATGATGTAATAGGGGGCAGGGTCACTTAGTGATGCCACAGAGTGGCTCCACCCCCTATGATGACACATACCACCCCTTAACATGACAGCATGGATGACTCATCATTGTTAGGACCCCAGCGGATTTTGGCTCCTTAACAACCGACGGCTCACTCCTGACAGCAGCAATGAGTCACTGGTTGTTAGGACACTGGTGGGTTCTGGCTCCTAACAACAAACAGAAATCATGGCCAAAAAAAACAGGAAACTCTGGCACGAAAAAGAGGGGAAAAATGCACTGGAATGCATTAAAAATGCATAAGAAATGCATCAACAACATGCATACAGAAACACATCTGAATAGCAAAAGTGTGGTGCAAACCAGCCCTCCTACCAAGTTATAACAGCAAAAATATTTAAAAGTGCACAATAACTTTAAGAGAACACATTCTTCATCTGACCCTGACTACAGCCCATTGGAGTCTATGGACATTTTACGAATCCGTAACTCGAACTTTTAAAGGGAATGTCCAGCTTTGATCTGGTAAAAGCGTCTCTGGATAGAAAATATATTACAAGATTTTTGCCAACATTTTTTGCAGATTTGTACCGGTTTCTATTCTGCACATACAGACATAGACCGTGCCACTGGACTGGGGGAAAAAATGGAGACTTTTAGGCCTCATACACACGGGCGTATCTTTAAAAATAATCACAACGTCAAGCCAGACGTCAGGGAAAAAAAAGGCGCTATGCATCGGCGTTAGTGAGCGTCGGCGTCAATAGGCGTCTTTAAAAAAAAAAATCCTCTGCTATTTTTCAACCTAAAAACGTCAGCGTCAAAAACGCCAGTACGGCGTTAGTGGGCGTTAATAAGCGTTTTGCGGCATCAAAAACGCCAAAATGTTACAGCCTCAGAACGCTCTGGCCGTGGGTTCTAGTTTCAGCTCACTAATGCTGACACCCTCTACAGCTCAAAAACGTTGGCGTTTTTATGGGGCCATTGCCTAACATGGAGAGCTGCAGAAAACGCCAGAAAACTTTGGCGTCAAAAAACGTCCGTGTGTATGAGGCCTTATACATACCTGATGGTAATTTTCCTTTCCTGACGCAAAAGCATGACAGCCTATAGGTATGGGTAGGCTCCCCTCCTGCCCAATTTCAGGACCGGTTATACTAAATAAGTAAGTCGCCTCCCCTAGGCAGTATTCTCGTAGGCTATCATCACTGTGAAGTCTTTAGAGAGGGACCTATATGCTGCCATGCTTTTGCATCAGGAAAGGAAAATTACCATCAGGTAAGTATAACATTTTCCCTTTTCCTGACACAAGGATGACAGCATATACGTATGGGATGTAACAATCACCAGACGACAAGGGTGGGTAATGCTGAAGTGTTTATTATATATTTCTTTCTCTCTTTTTTTTTTTTCTTTTAGCAGATAGCCCCTTACAACATCGAAAATGCACTGTAGTTAAGGCCGCGGGGTCCACTTCAGAACGTATTGAAGGTAGACCAAGTCACGGCCCTACAGATCAATTCTGGGGTGACCCCTCTGAATTCAGCCCACAATGCCGCCATACTTCTAGTGGAGTGAGCCATTAGCTCTCCCGGGGGTTCCAGGCACTTTGCAACATAAGCCCTCCATATGACCCTAATCAGCCACCATGCCAGCCCTTTTCTGCCCCCTCCTGGAATCACAAACAGATTATCTGTTTTCCTAATGGACGCTGTCAAGTCTATGCGGGTTTTTAGGACGGATCCAACGTCCAGAATGTGAGGTGTGTTGCTGACGTTTCTTCCTGAAATGTTGGGAGCACAATCTCCTGATTCTGATGAAAGGGTGTATTGACTTTACGATGGTGGTGTGGAAGAGTCCTCAGTGCCACTTTGTTTGTAAAGTGGCAGCAGTATGGTGGTTTGTGGCCTAAGGCTTGTATGTCTGCCACTCTCCTTTCGGAAGTTATTGCCGTAAGGAACACTGCCTTCAGGGAGACATTCAATAATGATGCGGTCTGATCCCCCCAGAAGGGGGCTTGAGACAGCAAGTCCAACACTACTTGCAGGTCCCAGGGAGAGACATATGATCGCTCTGAGGGACGGATTCTTGCGCATGCCCTCAGGAACTGGTGAATTGGGTGTCGCGAGGCCCACTTGACCCCTGTCAGTGCCAACAGTGCTGAAATCTGTACTCTGAGTGTGCTCACGCTCAAGCCTTTCTCCAGGCCTGCTTTCAGAAAGTCCAGTATTTGCGGTTCCAGCAGTGCCCTAGGATCAAACTCCTTACTTGTTCATGCTGTAGCAGATTCGGTATATCCAGAAATGGCATTGGTGGTGCTACCTCTAAGGACTGCAGTAAAGGGAACCACAGTCTGCATGGCCACATTTGAATTATCGCTATCACCAACCCTGGGTATGATCGTATCTTGTTGAGTAGTCAGAAGATTAGTGCAATCGGGGGAAAGACATAAGCAAGTCTGAAATTCCATCTGGAGTTGAGTGCATCTACTGCCTCCGCTTCTTGGAACTTTACTCTGGATAGAAAGCATTTGCATTTCACATTGTCTGTGGTTGTAAGTCCAAATCTAGGTACCCCCACTGTTTGCATATCCAGTGTAAGACTGACTGGTTCAGAGACCACTCGTTGGGATCCAGTGATTTCTGACTCATGGTGTCCGCTAGGAATTTCTGAGGAGTTGCAATGTAAAATGCTGAGAGGTGGAATAGGTTCCGTTAAGCCCAGCTGTTACGTACCAGGTAGGGAGTCTGTCGGCAGGGGACGGCCTCTCCTACTACCACGGTTTGAGGGACCGCTGGGGTTGAGACAGCGGCCACAAGAGCACGGTGAGGTATGAGTGCCTTTGATAGTCCAAAGATGTTCGCCAGCAGGTGGTCTGCAGAATCGCTGGAGGTGGAGCTGACTTGCGGGTGGAAGGTGCAGTTAGATAGGAGCGACCCAGTTGAGCTGGGAAGCTGCTGAGCTGGAAGCCACTGAGGTCTGGATACCAACAGGCACTGGAGCGGAGTCGGGTGAAGGCATGTTCGGCAACAAGCTGGCAGTGCGGTACAAGAGGAGCAGGCAGGTGGGTAGTCGGGTCCAGGCAGGGTCGTCAACAGGCGGGCAGCAAGGAATCAGAGGGTCAGGCAAGAACGTGGTTGTAGACAAGCCGGGATCGGGTGCAGGCAGACAGCAGGAGGGTCGTAGACAGGCCGGGTCGGTAACGGGTTCAGAACAGGTTATCGGGTTGCAGGTTAGTACAGGTAACGCTGTAGATCAGACAGCACTTGCTGCAAGGTGTGTCCCATTGAAATAGAGCCATCTGGTGCCGTTTCTAGCGCGTGCGCGCGCACGCGGGGGCGCGTGTGAACTTGCAAATAGCGCTAATAAATCCATTTAAGCAGGATTTTTCCTAACACCAGCTCATTATAGGTGTTATTTCGGCCAGGAGTGACCGGCTTCGAATTCCACCTTGCTGCCGCACATAGGTGACACTGCTTTGCTGTGCATCTGGAAGACTATGGCTGCCCCCTGAATCTCGGTGTGAAACGTCTTCAGCGCACAGAGGACTGCCCTCAGCTTGATCACATTGGAGACTTCATTCTGTCTGCGGCCCCATTGGCCCTGGGCTAGAAGACCATCGCAATGTGCGCCCCACCCGAACGTGGAGGCGTCCGAAGAGACCAACAGTGGTGGGTCCGGGACTAGCTGAAGGCAGTTGCAAAGGCGATGGGTTGTCTCATTTCTGAGGTCAGCCGTATCCTTTGTCGAATATATTGTTTCTTCCTTCCTCCAATGCGCCCACTTGACCATCGGAATTGTGTCTGAAAGTGTTCCCAGCAGACAGAGGCAACGTGATGCCGAGAGGTAAGTCATTCATGCCGTCTCCTCCACCTTGGCCAAGAGGGCTGCCATCTTTTCCTGCGGGAGCTCTATGGTGTTTCTGTTGGTGTCGAGAATCACTCTCAGAAACAGCAATCTCTGCGTGAGGTTTAGCTGGCTTTTCTGCCAACTGATAAGCCATTTGAATACTTGTAGCCTTACTCGATGCTCTTCCACAGTGTCCTGACCCAGATGGCTCTCCCAGACCAGATGCCTGCACCCCTCATCCCTGGATTATGAGGGGGGAGGCCTCCTTCATATAGGAGATTTACAGCATGTATAGAGGCGAACGCCACCACAAGAGAGGTTTGAACCTGTGTGGTTTGGCCAGATGAATCCGGCAAAGTGAGGGAATTTTTTTTTTGCTCTTAGCAGCAGCATAACCGGCTGAGCAGTGAGAAAAAAGGAGAATACTGCCTAGGGGAGGCGACTTACTCATATAGTATAACTGGTCCAAGAATTAGGCAGGGGGCGGAGCCTATCTATTCCTATATGCTGTCATGCTTGTGTCAGGAGTGAGACTGGGGACTCCTCCAGCAGTGAGGTTGGGGACTCCTCCAGCAGTGAGGTTGGGGACTCCTCCAGCAGTGAGGCTGGGGACTCCTCCAGCAGTGAGGCTGGGGACTCCTCCAGCAGTGAGGTTGGGGACTCCTCCAGCAGTGAGGCTGGGGACTCCTCCAGCAGTGAGAACAGGGACTCCTCCAGCAGTGAGGCTGGGGACTCCTCCAGCAGTGAGAACGGGGACTCCTCCAGCAGTGAGAACGGGGACTCCTCCAGCAGTGAGGCTGGGGACTCCTCCAGCAGTGAGAACGGGGACTCCTCCAGCAGTGAGAACGGGCACTCCTCCAGCAGTGAGGCTGGAAAAACTCTGGGGTGGGAAGTGTTTATTGAACAATGTATCAGATGAAGCCAACTTGTGCAAAACCAACTCATACGGGGTTCTCTATTATTGTGTATTATTATAATGGATACAATATCTCCACTTAGCCAAACACTGGTATGAATTGTTCTATGTCCCTGCACAGCATTGTGGGATTATCCACATTTAGAGCATGAAAATACATTCCCATCATTTGTAATTTCTAACAATTTCCTCTTCCAGAGCTCTTCTCCCCTCCAGAAATAAAAGTGACCCCATCCTGGGTAATAGAAGGAGGTGAGATGACGGTGAGATGTGACACCAGACTGGAGCCGCTCAGAGGCAGCACAGAGCTGCACTTTGCCTTCTACAGAGATGGAGGGAGTGTGCGGGGATTCAATGTATCCGATACATACAGAGTGCGGTCAGCTCAGCTGGAGGATTCTGGGAAATATACCTGTGAAGTGAGGACAGCGTCCGACACTGTGAGGAAGATGAGTGATGGGCTCTACATCCAGATACATGGTGAGGATGTTAAAGTGAATCAGGTCATTAAGATCCCCAAGCATTGGCAGAAAACACTTTCAGCTTTCCCAGTATTCTATATATGGTGTCACAGGATTGGGTGCACTATAAGATTGACTGACTGCCATGTGGAGTCTAAGGGTAAGTTAAAGGCATCATAAAAATTCCTACCTGCACCTTGTGTTTTATACATGAATAGGATGTGTGTTGATCCTGTAGTGTCATGGTGTCAAGTGTTTGCCAGCACTACTAGAGCAAATCTTTACATCTTTAAATCTTTATAGTAGAGTAAATCTTTACATTCTGGTGTTAGAAGTTTATATTTTTGTATCATGACACTTGGCATCATGACACTTCATAGTTTAATGTCTGACCTCTGTCTGTAGTGTGAGAACTGACACTTCCTGTAAAGGAACTACATATCCCACAATCCCTGGGTTTCTCAGTCTGATGCTGGCGCTGGTGAGATCCACACAGTAATTAGATCTGACCCAGACACAGGCAGAGCAATGGACAGGGAGATCACTATGCAGTCTTTCATCACATTAGCACTCCCACATTTGTAAAGGAACATAGAGGATATGGTAAGGCATGGACTGGAGGCTGTGTGACCCGACACAAAAAGTTTCTCGTCCCTCTTCAGCAAATAAGGACAAGCTAGGTGAATGAATACATGGACATGGAGGATCGATCAGCTATGATACTACAAACGGCACAGGAACATGTGAGCCTATCATTACACTCTGGGCTGGATCACATCAGTTGCCAAATGACAGCACCACTAAGTAAACAAAAGGGCAGGGTCACCTGGTGATGTCACCAGGTGACCCCACTCCTATGACATCACTTGCAGACCCAGCCCCATGATGTTATAGGGGGCAGGGTCACTTGGTAATGCCACAGAGTGGCTCCATCCCTATGATGACACATGCCACCCCTTAAAACATGACAGCAGGGATGACTCATCATTGTTAGGACCCCAGCGGATGCTGGCTCCTTAACAAGCGATGACTCACTCCTGACAGCAGCAATGAGTCACTGGTTGTTAGGACACTGGTGGGTTCTGGCTCCTAACAATAAACAGAAATCATGGCCAAAAAAACAGGAAACTCTGGCACGAAACAGAGGGGAAAAATGCACTGGAATGCATTAAAAATGCATAAGAAATGCATCAACAACATACATACAGAAACACATCTGAATAGCAAATGTGTGGTGCAAACCAGCCCTCCTACCAAGTTATAACAGCAAAAACGTTTTTTTTTCTTTCCCACTCAGATAACCTCTCCAAAGGAGTCAATCATAACTTATCAGTCTTAGACATTTCCTTCATTGGTTACATCATTGTGGTACTTGCGTCCCTGTTCCCTTACACCCACTGTTTGATTTCTTTCTCTTTGTTACAATTTCTACAAGTTTGCTTTGCTTTACAAAATAAGAAACTAAATTCCATAATAGTGATAGTTGTACAATAAATGTCTCTCTACTGATGTACAAAGACCAAAACCTTCAACAAAAAAGACAAAAGAAAAGAGGTGGGGGAAGGATTGATGCAACTCACCTATTATATCATTTCTACCCCATACACCCACCCCCCTCTTGCCCCTACCCCCCTTCATTCTCCCAACACATCCATGCACCTACTCACAAACAGACTCCTGGCCTGGATCCCCTGCCTGGGCATTGTTTACCCTTGGTTTCCCAGCTGGGCACCCTCTAAGGAGGGTACCCCCTGCTGGCCAACCAAGGACCCCATTTTTTCTTAAATTTAGAAAAGTTACCTCTCTTAATGTGAATACCCCTTTCCTTCCACAGTGTTTCATCCAAAATTTTTTCCCATTCTTCATATGTTGGGGGAGTTGTCGCCTGCCATTTTTGTGCAATCAGTCTCCTCGCTTGAAATAGACAATTAAACACTAGTCGAGTCTTCCACTGCGCTTAATATACATTGTTTGGCTTCTAATTTCACTTTAGTTCTAAACGTTGAGTTGATGGTTTGCACTACCCTTTCCCAATATCTATATAGTTTCGGGCATCTCCACAAGATGTGCAGGAGATCTCCCGTTTGCTGACGTCTGGGGCACTTATCGTCCTGTCTAATTCCGAATCTATAAAGCTTTTGGGGAGTGTAATATACCCTGTGCAGCAAGAACAGTTGAGAGGCCCTCTGGGAAGGGGCCATCGAGGCCTGGGGACATGCTTTCAATACTTCTCCCCACTGTTCCTGCATCAGGGAGCCCACGTCCTCCTCCCACCTAGCTTTTAGAAGGAGGGTTCCCTCTTGTCCTCCCGATCCCTTTCCCAGACTTCCGTACAGCCTCGAGATCAGGCCTTTACTACTGCCCGCCCCCGACACTGCACTCAGAATGGGCATATCGACCACTTCCACCTGTGCGTTTGTGAACTGTTTGATCATCCCGTGTCTAATCTGGAGGTATCTAAAGAAGGAGTGCTTAGCGATCCCAAATTCCTCTCTTAACTCTGAGAATGATTTCATGTGTCCCCCAGTGTATAGCTGTGCTACATAATTAATGCCCAGATTTTTCCATTCCCCTATCGTACCGATTTCTCGAAGTTCCTGTAGCTGATTATTATCCCATAACGGGGTGTTTTCTAAGATTCCACTATAGCCCATCTGCTTCTTAACCTGACTCCATATTTTAGTGGCCATTTTTAACGTGGGTATCTCGGGACTGAAGGACCTTGCCTCTAATGCCTCTATTATCGCTTTGTGCGGGGTGCATTCCAACATCAATCGACTATTCCCGTCTATCCCCTCTCTCTTCCCGCATCCCGCCAGATGCTGTAGTTGTGCTGCCTGATAGTATCTCCCTGGGTGGGGAAGGTCTAACCCCCCCTCCGTTGTTTGAAGTTCAAGGGTCTTCAACTGGATCCTGGGAGTCCGCCCTTTCCAGATCAGCTTTCTAAATAAGGTGTCAATTCTACAGAACCAATATTTATGGATCCAGATTGAGGCGTTATGGAGTATATATAGCAACTGTGGGAGCCATATCATCCGAATCAGGTTACATCTTCCGCTTAATGATAAGGGAAGATGTTTCCAGATTTCCCCTTTGTTTTTCCATTTATTTAACAGAGGGACCATGTTATTTTCCATAAAGCCTGCCGGATCTCCTGAGAAAACTATCCCAAGATATTTCAGTTTGTCTGCTATCTCCTTTCTAGCGGCAAGCTTTGGGATCAACTGGCATCAACACGGATTTTTCCCAATTTATCCTCAGTCCAGAAAAGGATCCAAAGTCTTCAACAAGTCGAATTGCTGAGGCTAATGAGGTCTGAGAGTCCCCCAAGAACAATGATATATCATCTGCATAGAGAGCTATCCTTTCTTCTCCATAGGATCTCTGAAATCCCGTCAAATCCCTTGCAGTTCTTACTGCCGATGAACTGCCCTAAAGTCTCTAGGATACCTCTTCTTTCCTATCGAGAGATACGTCTACTATATAGTAACAAGAACCCCCTGAGAGTCTGGAGTAATCGGAGTCGTTAAGCTGAACAACTTCTGAAACCTAGGAAAAGACCTGACTCCTATTTAACCCTTTTTAGGCACAACTACGGTCAACTAGGGTTTCGAACGGCGATCTTTCCTCTATCGTCTGTTTGACTTTATAGAACCCTATCAAAAGAGTCCTCTAGGCCGTCCGAAATACCTTTTATTGTACCAGGGAGACAATTTATTTACCTTTTTGTTTCCCCTTTAGACCTTTGTAGAAGGGAATAGTAATTCGCCTTCTACATTGGACTAAGCCTACTATACC
>BLSH010023955.1:160683-172082 GCA_018402905.1 Glandirana rugosa
CGACATGGGTTTGTTTTAAAAATAGTAAAACAAGGGTGTTTATCTCGAAAGAAAACCACCATAAACTAGTGGGGACGCAAAAAATAAAAAACGCGATATTGTTTTTTTTCTGGCTTTTAAAACTTTTTTTTTTTTTGTAAAAAGAAACAAAGACAGTGTTTTTGAACATATTTCATGTAAAAGAGGAAGTGACTGCCCGTGACTGTACCGATGTGACTACCTGTGACTACTCCGATGTGACTGCCCGTGACTACTCCGTCATGTCTAACCGTGACTAAGTGCCCATCAGTGCCCAGTGCCACTTATCAGTGCCGCCTAGGAGTGTCCATCAGTGCCGCATATCAGTGCCACGTATCTGTGCCCGTCAGTGTTGCTTGTCAGTGCCGCCCATAAGTGCTGCATATTTGCCCCATCATCAGTGCAACCTTATCAGCGCCACCTCATCAGTGCCAATCTGTACTGCCTCATCAGTGCCCGTCAGTGTAGCCTCATCAGTGTCCATCAGTGTAGCCATGTCAGTGCCCGTCAGTGAAGGAGAAAATGTACTTTATACAAGTTTTTGTGACAGAAACAAAGAAAAATGTTTTTTTTTTTTTCAAAATTTTCGGTCTTTTTTTTGTTATAGCGCAAAAAATAAAAAACGCAGGGGTGATCAAATACCACCAAAAGAAAGCTCTATTTGTGGGAACAAAATGATAAAAATTTTGTTTGGGTACAGCTTTGCACGACCGCGCAATTCTCATTCGAATCGCAACAGCACTGAAAGCTGAAAATTGGTCTGGGCGGGAAGTGTCCTAAATGCCTGGTATTGAAGTGGTTAAAAATAACATTTTTCAAAAAACGTTTTTTTCATTGATCCATGTCCCCCAGGGCAGGACCCGGACCCCTATAACCATTGTATGCACCATTACTTGCATATAAGCCTCCAAAATGGGCACTTTTGAGTTTTGAAGTTCGGGTCCCATTGACTTAAATGGGGTTCGTTATTCGGGTCTGAACTTTCGGGGTGTTCGGACGTTCTGGTGCGAACCGAACAGGGATCCGTTTGGCCCATCACTAATATCTAACACTATAGAGAAGTAGGGTATAGAGGAACATACCAAAACTCAATAAATGACTATAAAAAGAGTTTTGTGGCAGCACAGTACAGTCATATCTTGGTAATATAAAAGTACATTATTTGTATAAGACAACTTCAATCCAGCATAATCATAACAAAGGGGTCAACAGTACAGAATGTTCCCCTAAAGGTTCTTATTTATCCTGGGCATGCTAGTGTCATTTAGTTACATTTAGCTTGGCTTGTTCTTAATGTTGAAAACCCCATCTCCCTTATTCTGGATCAATTCTCCCTAAACAGTGGTAGGGGCTTCAGCACTATATATTACCCATAAATAACACGGTTTTAACAACTTTACCCCAATGATTTGACAATCATTCACACCTTCAGCCATGTAACCCAGATGATTAACACGAGGAACATCACTGTGAGGAAGATGAGTATTGGGCTCCATATCCAGATAATGGAAAATGAGTGTCTGCACTTAGCGTGTCCTCATTGTGGGTTATATAAAGGTTCAATCTCCTTAGGGGCCCATGCATACTGCATCTCAAAGAAGCGGCTCCTACAAGCTTTTGAGCTTTTTGAGCTCTCATTTTTTTCTGCCTGGAAACTCCCCTCCATGTTAGCCAACATGTCCATGTACACTATGGCTGCTACAGGCATATGCTCTTACAGGCAGAAAAAGAAAAACATATCAAACATGCGTTTTTGAGAAGAGCTTTCAAGCAGAAAAGATGCCTAAAAGCGCGCAAAAAAAAAAAAAAGTGAAAAGTTGAGAAGAAGCACAAAAAACTCAAAGAAGCTCAAAAACGCACAAAAAAAGAATAATGAGTGGAGGGTTTGTGGGGAAAAAAAAACGCTTATGCTCAAAAAAGCTAAAAGAAGCTTAATAAAAATGTGCAAAAGAACACAAAAAAAAATACACGATTCTTCAAGCTGGAAGAGAAATAAAAGCTTAAATGCCCGTCAGCTTTTTTTTTGAGCTACAGTGTGCATGAGCCCTAATGGTAACATTTGAGTTTTGGACACTTTCTACCAAATCAACCATTGGATTGTTACATTTTACAGATCTGATTGCAAGTTAAGGCTATTACAATGTATCTCTATTGCATTAATCGTTAACTCCACTTTGGTGAATTTTTTTCTATATATATATATATATATATATATATATATATATATATATATATTTTTTTTTTTTATTTTAGGTACTTATATAGCGCCGTCAATTTACGCAGCCCTTTACATATATATCGATTTTACATTCACATCAGTCCCTTAAGGAGCTTACAATCTAAGGTCCCTAACTCACATTCATACATATACTAGGGACAATTTAGACAGGATCTAATTTACCTACCAGCATGTCTTTGGAGTATATATTGAAACATATAAAAATATATATATATTATATACAATTGCTACACAAGCCATACTGTAATTTAATGTTTCTAAAAGTCCCCTTTCCTTTATAATCAGCAGTGCTGCAATTTTCTGTAAAGTTATTGCAACATGTTTCTTACAGATACATAATTACCTGTAATTGCTGCAGCCGTAATTGGGAGCCTTGTGGTCATTGTCCTCTCTGCTGGAATTGTAATGTAATGTTGTTAAAAGTCCTTTATACTCTGCAGTCCTGTCATTTTTTTTGTGAAGCTCAAACCATCATGTTTCTTACAGATAAAGAATTGCCCAGGGCAGTAATCACTGCGGCTGTAATTGGGAGTCTTGTGGTGATTGTCATCTCTGCTGTTCTTATCTGGAAATGCAAAAAAAGAGAGAGGTTTTCCCATCAAGACTCACATCAAGCAACATCTACAACAGGTAATTAGAATTCACCTATAGTTCAGTAGGGGGAACCTTGGTCATTTTAAGCGTAGTACACCTAATAATACAACCTCTTTGTTGAAAAAAGGCACTATCCCATGACCACCAATAAGAATACTTTTGTACTGGTTGAATTTGCACAATTCATTTTAGTTGGTTGCTGTGGGCTTACTGCACTAGGGATACAAACATTTTATTTAATACATTAACAAGTCTAGGTGACAAATACAATAAAGTATATAAAAGTATATAAAAATAGATTTACTATTTAGATAATACAACATAGTTTAGGCAGGACAATGCAAACCTCAAGTATAATGTTTAGATGCAAGGAACCAATCCCATGGCACTCATCATCCATGCAGAAGGATTATTATGAAGGTATCAACTGATTGGCATTATTAATTACATTTCAGATATTTCCCTTTGCCTTGTGAAATAGGCAAAACAGGTGTAAATAGTCAATATGCTTTGCCTGTCTATTAGTTTGCTGTAAATATATCTTGTTTTGAGTTTGGTATTAACTTTTTTCCTAAGTAACTATATTGATTGAACAGATGACTGCCTTTATTTAAAGGTTATTGCTTTGCTATTTATTGAGGGGCTCCTTGGGGGTTCATCCGGGATGAGCTCTTTATCAATCCTGGTAGTGTGTGTGTGTGTGTGCATATTTATAGATTTTTTTCATTAAAACTTATATCGAAAATATGTATACATGCACTAAAACTTTTTTTTTCTATGAAATAGAGAATATCAATAAGCGATAGTAAATATAAAACTTGAATCTGAGAGGTTTTTACCAAAATCACTACAAATCAGAATGTAATTTTAAAAAAATTGTACACAACCATGGAAATCAGACAGTTTAGTTTCTCTTGAAATATTGGTGGTTCAGAGACAAAAAGCTGTATTACATATTATAAATGTATCATTTGAAGGACATAAGCACAGTGACCAAAGAAAGATTACTTTGATTACATTGTAATTAGTGTTGAGCGAACCCGGACTGTAAAGTTCCGGTCCGTACCGAACTTTTGGGTGTCCGGGACCCGGACCCGAACCCGGACTTTTCAAAAAAAGTCCGGGTTCGGGTCCGGGGGTTCTGGTATTTTACTCCACGTGTTTAGAAGCTGCCAATGGCAGCCAATCAACAAGTGTTTCACTGGTTTTCCCTAGAAGCCATCACAGCCATGCCTACTAATGGCATGGCTGTGATTGGCCAGTGCACCATGTGACCCAGCCTCTATGTGGGGCTGGAGTCACCGTGCTGCATGTCATATGCTCTCAGGATAGTTTAGGGAGAGGATGCTGCTGGTTCTGTGAGGGACAGATTGCAGAACATCTCATCCTGCATTACTGAATGATCTGATTGTGGACTATGGAGAGATAATAGTACTGCTGCTTTGAGGGAGGGAGAGATACTAGTACTGGTGCTTTGAGAGACAGATTTCACATCTCATCCTGCTGAACAGAACAATCTGACTGGACTAGGGAGAGTCTGTTGCTTTAAGGGAAAGATTATTCTTCTAAAATCATCTCCAAGTTGTACAGGGAAAGGTTCCAGCTGTTACTTTAAGGGAAAGATTAGTGTTCTAAAATCATCAAGTTTTACAGGGAGAGGTTCCAGCTGTTGCTTTAAGGGAAAGATTAGTGTTCTAAAATCATCATCAAAGTGTGTGTGAAAACCCCTATATCAGCCACAGGGAAGCCATATTAGTGTTTTAAAATCATCTTCAAATTGTGTGTTTTAAAACACTAATATGGCTTCTCTCCGTCTGTGATAGCCTTTTTCAATACAATTTTAATGATGATTTTAAAACACGTATATGGCTTCTCTCCGTCTGAGATAGCCTTTTTCAATACAATTTAATGATGATTTTAAAACATGAATATGGCTTCTCTCCGGCTTAGATAGCCTTTTTTCATACAATTTAATGATGATTTTAAAACACTAATATGGCTTCTCCCCGGCTTAGATAGCCTTTTTCCATACAATTTGATGATGATTTTAAAACACTAATATGGCTCCCTGCGGCTGATATAGGGGTTTCCCACACAATTTGAAGATGATTTTAGAACACTGATCTTTCCCTTAAAGCAACAGCTGGAGGCTTTCCCTGTACAACTTGGAGATGATTTTAGAATCCAAAATCATCTCCTAGTCCTATAGGGAGAGGTTCCTATTGTTGCTTAAAGGGACAGATTATTGTTTCTTGCACAAAATTAAAAAGTGCATCTACATTGCTGGTTTTAAAAAAAACCCCAAAAATTCCAAAAATAAAAAAAACAGTGTTGGCTACCTCCTCCTCCACCGCCACTTTCACCTCCTCCTCAACCTCCAACTCCACATCCACCTCCATTTTTGATTTTTTTATGTGATTTTAGCTTAAAAATTATTTTAAGTTATTTCCCTATCCCCATTTCTTTGTAGGGCAATTATCCTACTCTTATCCCCATTTTCCTTCCTTTTGCAGACCTCTAGGGCTTTCCAGGACTTTGTTACAGCCATTTTTGTGCCTAAAAGTTTGGGTCCCCATTGATTTCAATGGGGTTCGGGGTCCGTGCCAACGTTCAGGTTCTGTCCTGATAGTAAAAAAACGTGACTTTAATACAGGCGCTGCCAGATAGTATACTCAGTTATATGTATATCCAATACTAAACATACCAAATCATGCAATCCCAGTGTCTGCGGTGAAAATCAATTAATTAAAAGTGAGTCACTCTGTGGAAAAATGAATAAATTGAAAACAACCTTCTGCCCGTATTTGTTTGCTACGGCCTGGCCGCCGTTTCAAAAGGCCAACGGGTATTATTCCTGTCCTGCTTCATGCACATCTGCTGACAACTGACAGACTCTGCAAAGGTTCTCTACAGGTTCTGTCCGGACCCGAACCCGGACTTTGTCCCGAAGTTGGGCCGAACCAGCAGAACCCGAACTTCCAGAGGTTCGCTCAACTCTAATTGTAATGTCTATTTACTAACTATGAAATCACCAGCATGTTACTTTTTTTCTCCAGGAAATAACATGGACCCCAATTCACAAGATGTCTGCTACACCTACTTAGCTATAAGTCAGCTTTCCAAAGGTTAGTTGTCATATTAAGTGACTGTATTTGCCAAAACTTAAATGAAATAGAAAAATGATGCTTCTGAAGAACAGAGGGGACATTTCAAAATGAGTTATGTTCTCCATTTATAACTGAATTAAGGAGATTTAGACCTAATAACCCATAAAGGTCTCGCTGTCAGCACAGAAATATTATTTTATTAAATATAATTGATTGAGCTTCACATATATTAGCCCAAATGATTAATTAGGACAAGAATTCATTTTTAGTTTTATAATCCAGGGTTCTTAACCACCAGACTGTAGCCCAGTGCCAGGCCATGGCTTCCCTTCTCAGCCAGCTGCTGATCCGTTAAGCTCCCACAGTGCCTTCTCAGATCCCAATGTGTACCCCAGCCTCCCATAGTGGGCCAAAGTGTCACCAGGCCCCCTGAGCTCCCCCAATGGCCACAATGCCTCCCACGGTGCCCCTACCCCCCAGTCTGCTGCACAGCCTCTGCTCTCAACCTCCAACAGTGTCCCACACTGCCCCCCAGATTTCTCCAAAAACCACATCTCATCCAGAGCCTTCCAGCATTTCAATACATGTTTTGTATTCCCGTACTTTTATTGTTTGAGGATGAACTTTATTCTTTACTCTTGGGGCATGGAATGTTTTGGAAGAATTTTCCATACCCTGATCTCAAAAAGGCTGAGAACCCCCGTTCTAATCACACCATCTTTGACAACAAGAATATATAAAAGTGTTACATTTTTTTTTAATATAACAATTACTGTTCATTGTTTTCTTATTCCCTTTATAGGTAAAAGGATTAAACATGTAAGTATCCAACATATTCATTTTTTGTCGAACGATGGAAACCTATACTAACTCATAGCTGAGTTATTTTTAATACCTAAAAAAATTACATGATAAAACTGATATTCTGAAGTGAAATATAAAATGCAAATACACAAGTATGCAGATTCATTTAAAATAATACTGATTTAATTTATATGATGTTGGTGCTGGAAGCTAACATAACTTTATTTTAACTCACTTCACGCTTACAGTGATTGTAAAGTCAGGTTTTTATTTATCTTAATGCATTCTATGCAGGAAGGTAAAAAACCTTCAGTGTGCAGCTCCCCCCCTTAGCCCCCCACTCCAAAGCACCTTGCCCCCATGTTGATGGATTTACATGTTGAGGGCATGTGGCCTGGTATGGTTCGAGGGGGCGCTCACTCACCCCCCCTTTCCTGACCTGTCAGGTTGCATGCCTGGATAAGGGTCTTGGGGGGACCCCAAGTCATTTTTTTTTGTTTTGGCGTGGGGTTCCCCTTCAAATCCATACCAGACACTGGGGATGTCATCTTGTTTTTAAAATGTATATAACTGTGGTCTTATATTTTTGCTGCCATGGGATAATAATCCCCCCCCACCCGCCCCATTTTTTTATGTTACAAATAAAAGTATTTTGGGTCTTTGGGAAATAGACGTATGAGTGGCACCAGCATTGCTGCAGAGGTTGAAGGGGTGGGGGGGTCAGCCTGTCAGTGCTCAGACCATACGCCGCACACTGCATCAAATTGGTCTTCATGGTGACTGGGCCGCAGGGCAGTATTCCAACATGAAAATGACCCCAAACACACCTCCAAGATGACCACTGTCATTGCTAAAGAAGCTAAGGGGGTAAAGGTGATGGACTGGCCAAGCATGTCTCCAGATCTAAACCTTGTTGAGCATCTGTGGGGCATCCTCAAATGTAAGGTGGAGGAGCACAAGGTTTCTAACATCCACCAGCTCCGTGATGTCGTCATGGAGGAGGGGAAGAGGACGCCAGTGGCAACCTGTGAAGCTCTGGTGAACTCCATGCCCAAGAGGGTTAAGGCAGTGCTGGAAAATAATGGTGACCACACAAAATATTGACACTTTGGGTCCAATTTGGACATTTTCACTTAGGGGTGTACTCACTTTTGTTGCCAGCAGTTTAGACATTAATGGCTGTGTGTTGAGTTATTTTGAGGGGACAGCAAATTTACACTGTTATACAAGCTGTACACTCACTACTTTACATTGTAGCAAAGTGTCATTTCTTCAGTGTTGTCACATGAAAAGATAGAATAAAATATTTACACAAAATGTGAAGGGTGTACTCACTTTTGTGAGATACTGTAGATTTGTTAAAACAATATAGCAGTGGTCCTGTACAACGTATCCATCAATATTACATGCTTTCATTTTTTCCAGGATGATCTGACTGTTACATACGCTGCTGTGAATAATACAAACATCTAAGAAAGGATACTGGACCCGGAATGGATGATACTAAGCTCTGCACATTTCCATGGATGGTATTGGTGATTCCTGTCGAAACTTCCTGTCGACACTTCTTGAAGACCAACAAGGATCCAGAAGAAGAAATAATACCGCTAAAACAATGACTGCGACAGATAACTATATTACAGCTCTTTACATTCGGAAATTGATAAACTTTTGTAAAGGATGGTTTGGCTGTAAATGAATACATAGATTTATATTATATGCTTAGAATTATCTGCCATCTATCTCTATATAGATTACTGTCTATGAACAAAAAGTTTCTGCATGTTTATCTTGTTGGAAATGGTGAGGGCAGGAGGAATAGTAATTGCCTGAGAGTGTCATGTGACTAGTTTGTTTGGCAAGCCGGCTGACCTTGCAGTTTAGTACGAGTGATGTCATTTGCTTTTGGAATTCTTAACAACTTTTTATTATGAATTTTAAAAAGTTCAAAGTTAGAAAAGTGTGGAGACTTTTTAAAGAACTCTCGTATTATCTTTCTTTAGGGTTTGACCAGTCTATTATCTACTCTATCTATCTATCCATCTATTCTTTTTTTGTGTGACCCAGGTTTCTCACCCTAGCAATCTGACGGGTTCTGGGATGCTTGTGTCTGGATTTTCAGTTTTGTCAGGAATGGTAAATCCTGGATTAGGTCCTGGAGTCTGGAGGCCTTGTATAGTCTTGAGTAGGATGAAGCCTCCAGGTCTGAGTCCTGTAGTCGGGAGGCCTTGTAGAGTCTTGGGTGGGATGAAGCCTCCAGGTCTGAGTGCTGGAGTCGGGAGGCCTTGTAGAGTCTTGGGTGGGATGAAGCCTCCAGGTCTGAGTGCTGGAGTCGGGAGGCCTTGTAGAGTCTTGGGTGGGATGGAGCCTCCAGGTCTGAGTGCTGGAGTCGGGAGGCCTTGTAGAGTCTTGGGTGGGATGAAGTCTCCAGGTCTGAGTGCTGGAGTCGGGAGGCCTTGTAGAGTCTTGGGTGGGAGGAAGCCTCCAGGTCTGAGTGCTGGAGTCGGGAGGCCTTGTAGAGTCTTGGGTGGGAGGAAGCCTCTAGGTCTGGATCCACATTTTGTTACAACTTGCACATTGATTATACATGTGTGCACAGGGCTTTTGTTAGAGAGCTGATTTTTGTCCATGGATCCATTTGGGAGACAGGAGGTCTCTGCCCAGATGTCAAAGTAGGGACCTGTGCAGAAGGGGTCTGTAAGGTGTATATAAAGTGTGTGTGAGAGCAAAGAGCTTGTGTGAAACTGTCTGATAGATATACAGGGAGTTGACAATTGTTATCAATTGTTGCAGAGTTCTGCAAGAGCCAGCAAAGAGGTTTATGTGAGGATTTGTGTTTTTTTCTCTGGAGGAGAAATGTTAAGAAACCCCTGCGAGGGCAAACCAGGCATTATTGTGAGCTTCTTTTAATAAAAGTGGGCAAGGAAAGCCCTTAAAAGAAGAGTTGGTGAGTGACTGTGTCCTCCAAGCTTTACCATTTGAAATTGATTCCCACAATATATATATACATTTTTAGGTGCTTGTGTTTACAGCCCTCAAAGGGGAAGTATTCTGATCCCTGAAATGCATTTGCTCATTGGCTTCTCTTTCACATTTTAACCGATAATTAATTGACTTGGATTGAACATCCGACCTTCCAATACCAAATTTAACTGGCTAAGCAAATTTATAGGACAACCCGTTCAGGCTTTTTTCTGCACCCACGGGCATCTACGCCCAACTCAGGCCTACTACATGTGTCATGTACCTGGTCCTGAAGCCAAAATGCTGAGAGGGCTTTCCTTGCATCTGAGTACTCGGTGTCCCTGAATAGGAACCAGGGATCACTAAGCCCAAAGCAGGGACGTGCAGTCAGGGGGCAGGTGAGGCAGAGCCTGCCATGAACATAAAAAACAAAACAAACAAAAAAGTGATTGACTTTGAGGGTCGTAGCTCGGCGACCTGGGGTCACAGAGACCCCAAATTTGGTAGGTAAGTAGCTGAAGCTGAAGCCCTACCCCACCACTGGTAAAAGGTTTGGGGCTTCTATCATCTATGATTCCAGAGATACGGGGCTCCTTGTGCAGCCTGTCAGAAGCTACATACAGAGCGGCCAGTTTAAATACAAGCAAAAGGCAAACATAGCAGAAAACCGAACCACAATGAGAAATACTCAGCGATGGCCAAAAATCCGAGGACCAAGGAACATCGTTAAAATAACAGACGTTTAATCTTTCCCGGTAGCTCCTTTTTGTTCTGTTTGACATTCATCTACTCCCCACCACAAAGAAGTGCTACGGTTCCAACTGAAACTTTGCAAGATTTACTCCTCTTCAAACATTAGAGGGCACCATTACATCACTTCATATATCTCAATATCTTAGACTGTGCAGATGTGACATATATTAAGATACAAGAAACCCCTTTTGTGTTTCTTTTTTTCTATTCACAGCTTGGAGCCATGTCATCATTGCTTATTTCTTGTGCTCATTAACAAATATCCTTTTTTTTAAGGGAAAGAGAAAAAGATAGGAGAAAGAGAAAAGCAGGTATCCAAGAATTTAACCCTCTATCCTGTAGCAAAATTCCCAGAAGATGGAATGGCTCCCAGATCGCACCACTAATAACCTATATGACTTCCTGATCATCCTCCAGCTTACATGCTACGAACTGACACGGTATGCTAAAACGTTTTATTACTAAATCTAAGAGGCCTTATGAATAGAGTTGAGCGAACACCTGGAAGTTCGGGTTCTGCTGGTCCGTCCGAACTTCGTGACAAAGTCCGGGTCCGGGTCCGGACGGAACCCGAACGATCGCACGGACAACGAACCCCATTGAAATCAATGGGGACCCGAACTTTTAGGCACAAAAATGGCTGTAGGAAAGTCCTGGAAAGCCCCAGAGGGCTGCAAAAGGAAGTAAAATGGGGGTAAGGGTAGGGCAAGTGCCCTACAAAAAAATGGGGACAGGGAAATAACTGTAAATATTTTTAAAAAAATAAAAACATAAAAAAAGCAAAAATGGAGGTGAATGTGGATCATCTTCAAACTGTGTCTGAAAAGTATTAATTAACGGTAGAAGCCATATAACTGTTCTAAAATCATCTTCAAACTAGGGCAAGTGCCCTACAAATAAATGGGGATAGGGAAAATAAA
>BLSH010023955.1:185594-195821 GCA_018402905.1 Glandirana rugosa
GAGTGTAGTCGTTGACTATCACTGTCGGCTTAGGTTTTCCTTGCTTAATATGACTTAGATATTCCATCTCGACTGATCATTTAACAGTCGAAAACGAATAATTTTTTCTTACACATTTAGATTAAAACCGAAAGGCTTGTAAATATTACTTTCAAAACACGATTTTACATTTTGATCGTATATGTGAGTATGTCATATACCAATAATATTAATATACCCTCCTCTACCTTTCTTACCTTTGGGTGCCGTGGGTTACTCTAATACTCGTGTCACACTTTCCACTCTCTCGGTGTACAAGCTTTGACCAGGTCATCCACAATTATTATCTCACAGATGTCCCACCCGGTAAATATACCTATGTGGAATTATTTTACCCTTACCAACCACTAAAAAGTTTCCCCCCTCACATATACTAATGTGCCACAAACAGGAAGTTAATATCACCAACCATTCCCATTTTATTAAGGTGTATCCATATAAATGGCCCACCCTGTAGACACTCTATTATTAACACCTACTGGACCAGTTTCGAACATGTGGCTCTCTCACCTTTCACACTGTGCTCATAATCTCATTGGGTGCCGTGGGTTTCCATTCTTTCCATCTCCTCCCATATAATTATAATAACCATATACTGTATGAGTGTATATGCTAGTTTTACATTTTAGCACAAAACTTTCATTATAAATGTTCGGAAAGCCAAAATTAGATTTACACATTCTTTTTTAATAAGCAAAAGCTGACAATTTACTAGTCAGCTCTACCTTATAGATTCAGTATAATTCGTTCCTTTTGGATTCGGCTGTCACTATCAGTTGCTGATGTGAGACCTGGGTCTCATTGACTTCGACAGAGGGCAGGTGAGACATTAGGGATCTAAAATACCCCAATGTCTCATTAACCACTTCCCGACCGCGCACTGCCTTTTAACGGTGGCAGTGTGGCGCTGTCTCGGGAATCACCGTAAATAGGCGGTAATTCACACACGCGCAGCTATGGGGCAAGAGCACTTTCGTGCTCGGAGTACTCCGGAGGAGTGTACCCATGGCTCGGGCGGACCCGATGTCCACCGGCGAGCCGCGATGAGCTACCAGAGGGAAAGAACGGGGTACCGCCGAAGTAAACACGGCGGTTCTGACAGGCGGCATGTAAGAGATCTACTGATCTCTGTCATTGGGATCAGTTAGATCTCTTATGCCCCTGACAGCCCAGCCCCCTCACAGTTAGAACACGCCTAGGGAACGCAGTTTACCCCTTCCTGCCCCCTGCAGGTTAACCCCTTCACTGCCACTGACATTTATAAAGTAATCAGTGGCTATTTACATTTCTGATCGCTGTATAACGTCGCAACATCGTACAACGTCGCACGACCGCGCAATTGTCAGTTAAAGCAACGCAGTGCCGAACCGCAAAAAGCGCTCTGGTCTTACAGTGGGAAATCCTTCCGGGGGTGAAGTGGTTAAAGAGAACCTATCACCAAAAAGTGCATCATATAGGGGACTTTTTGTCTCTTATGTGATGACAAATAAGGTTTGGTGGAAAAAAAAAGGTGTAGAAAAATTGTTGCGCCCAAGCACTTAAAACCCCTCAATATTTTTGTGCCACTCCCACATATATGCACGTATGAACACAAACACGCACAGAGCAATAATTCTAGGGCCATTATTTATGGTCTACTTTAAACTGATGACTTGTGGGGGCTTTTAAAGTGTCCCCTATGGAAAATTAGGGGAACCAACTCACAAATGCCCACAATTTTAAGGCTTGACATCTTGGGTATCTATTGACTCAGTGCAATCTCATCTTTTATATTTTTTATATCATTTTATTATTATAAATTAGCTTTAGGGTATTATTTATTTCTGAAATTTTGCATTTAATAAACTGTGATGGAAATGAAATATTAAATGACTTCAGCGCCTAGGACTACCAGAAATAAACAAGTAACTCTTTATAGCAACTCCAGGGGGTGTGCTACTTCCAGGTGCAACCAGCTGCGGTGATAAAATGGCTAATAGCCATAACAGAATAATAAACAATATAGGTCACCGCGCTTGGTTATAAATAAAGTATATATAGTCCTTGATGTAAGTCCTTAGTAATCAAATGTCCTCAGATTTGTGCATATATATAAACCATCCCAAAAAGGTGACAAAAAGTGCTTGTGCTTAAATAGACATTGGTGCTCCAGCCGTGCTCTGTGTGCCCCACATGGCTGGAGCACCAATGTCTATTTAACCAGTTCCACACTGCCTACCGCATATTTACGGCGTCAGTGTGGACGCTGGCCGCGAATCGCCGTAAAAAGATGGCGATCTGCGTATGGCCGCTAGGGGGCGCGTGCCGCGCGTGCCCGCCACACTCCTGGGGAGTGTGCCCGCGGCTCGTGCGGACCCGATGTCCGCCGGCGAGCCGCGATGAGCAGCCACAGTCAAAGAACGGGGAACCGCCAATGTAAACACGGCAGTTCCCCATTCTGACAGTGCGGGCATGGGAGATCTACTGATCTCTGTTACTGGGATCAGTTAGATCTCTCATGCCCATGGTAGCCCAACCCCCCCCCCCCCCCCCGTAAGAACACACCCATGGAACACAGTTAACCCCTTCACTGCCCCCTGCAGGTTAACCCCTTCACTGCCAATGACATTTACACAGTAATCAGTGGACATTTAAATTTCTGATCGCTGTATAAATGCCAATGGTCCCAAAAAAGCGTAAAAAATGTCCGACATGTCCGCTGCAATATCGCAGTACCGCTAAAAATCGCAGATCGCCGCCATTACTAGTAAAAAAATAAATAAATAAATAAAAACCCCAGAAATGAATTCTCACCATCCGTAAAAGCTGCCACTTTTGCGCAAGCCAATCAATAAACGCCGATAGCGATTTTTTTTATCACAAATACGTGGAAGAATATAAATCGGCCAAAACCAGTGAAAAAAAATGTCTTTTTATTTTTTTTTTTGGATTGAATTTTAGCAAAAATTTAAACATTTTTTTACAAAATGATCGCTCTTCTTTTGTTTATAGCGACGATCAGAAATGATGCAGAGGTGATCAAATACCACAAAAAGAAAGCTCTATTTGTGGGGGGAAAAAAAGGACGCAAATTTTGTTTGGGGACAACGCCGCACGACCGCGCAATTGTCAGTTAAAGCGACGCAAAAAGTGCTCTGGTCCTAAACTGGGAAATTCTTCCGGCGGTGAAGTGGTTAAGCACAAGCACTTTTTGTCCCTTTTTTGGGATGGTTTATATATATGCACAAATCTGAGGACATTTGATTACTAAGGACTTACATCAAGGACTATATATACTTTATTTATAACCAAGCGCGGTGACCTATATTGTTTATTATTTAATAAACTGTGATATTAAAAAATGTGGAAGTGCCACCATTTATTCTCCAGGATGTCTGCTTTCAGAATGTATATTATGTTTTGGGGGTTTTAGGTTCTAAGCAAAAAAACACAGAAATGGCCCTGGGAGCAGAAGGGCTAAACCACGTATCATCCCTTCGCTGATTCTTTCCTCAGATTACACGGTGTAAAATATAATACACTTATGTGCTTTAGCTGCTTCTGTATATTTCATCTATTTCCACAACAAGTGGTAGAGACGAGGAAGAACTTCTAAGAAATTGATGACCTCAATGAAACTTTGAGGATCTGAAAAACGTATTGGTTGATGTAAAAAATTAAAAAGAACTCTCGGCTAGAACTCTTAGCCAGACATCGGGGGGAAAAAAAGAATAGAAATTGAACCAATTAAATCATACACCAAACATGATAAGCATTACTGGATGGACAGAAACACAACTCCTTTGGCAGGAAAAACAGATGAATATACAGTACTCACATATACAGTATATATCCCATCAGTGTATTCAGCTTGGAGTTCAGCTCTATTATACAGATCAGTACAATGCGGTTAATAGAAAAGGTGGTGGAAATGCTTTCCTCCCAGTCTCCTAAATTTTACATTACACCCAAACACATTGTCCAATGAAACATGTAAGGCTAAACAGACTCTATCATCAACTCAAAAAAATGCAGGTAAAGCAAAAACAAATCAAGTATTTTAATGTGTCGAACCACACGGCTGTTTATCATGTCAGCTGGGGCACCGATATACGAGTGAGTTTTTTCCAACAACCCCTAAGGAACACTGGGCATTGATCGCCCCCACTTTTGGGCTATATGCACAGGAGATTTTCTGCCTGCCTGGGGATTGAACCATTGATTTACTGGCATGGTGCTACACATACTTTGGACCCTATGGGACATTGATGTCTTACATGATAACATTGATCCAACCAACTTGATCCAGTGACACTGCACTCATTTTATCAGCCTGAAAATCTTTGTTTTGAAGTTTGCTTGGAAGCCACTGTGTTCATATGTCCGTTTCCTTTTAACAGTGACTATATACCCTGATCCTCCCTATGATCCCCTGAAGAAGCCTGTTTGCTCGGGTGAAATGCGTCGGGCAGGAAAGGATCTCTGAACCATTCATGGATATGTACCTTTTGACCACCTAAACTTGGCCTGAGTCTGTCTTTGTCCCTCGTGCAAACCAGATTCCTGGGCCATATATATATATGTCTGTCCATGAACTGGCATATTCAATGTGGTATATGAAGTAATATGAAGTAATATGCTATACTTTTTCAGTTCCATTTTGATTTACAGCAGCCATTTCAAACTAGTTAAAAGTTTTGTATAGATGTTCTCACACACATTTCCCTCCAGCTAAGCAAGTTTGACCAAAACATGTAATTTCCCTGAAATGAGGCTTATGCATCTGCTAGCCAAGTTCCATTCTCGTCACATATTGTGACTATTATTTCTGTTATGTTTTTCATTGGATTTGTTATGAGAAATGTTTCATCTTGTTATGTATTTCTGAGTAGCAGAAAATAACTATATAAACTGAAAGAATAAAGCACTAATCAGATCATTCTGAGCAACACCACTGCCTGTCTGTTCAAACGAATTGATCTCCGAGCTCACTGAGACGAGGACCAACCCGGGCAGGGCTATCAGTCTATCTGACCTAAGACAAGGGTACCCCCAACAGTATACATAAGGGATATGACAAGTTAAACTTATGTTGTCATTCATTTGTGATGTTTTGTGTCAATTTTTAATACAAGTCTATTACATTTTGTACTTTTTTATTTTGCATGTTGGGTGTGTCTTTTCAGTTAGGGGGTACACCAGCACCATAAAAGTCCCATCAATTTCTGTCTCCTCTCTTTTGTGTTGATTATTTTAATGTGTACTTACAGCATTTTTCTTTTTAACAAATTATGTGTAAGGAAAGGTTTGTAAATAGACGAGATAAGTTCTCTGGACGGACTGCTGTGCAGAGGCTAATACACGTTCCCCCTCGTACTCACAGGAATTGGGCACTGGCTAATGCATATGCACACACATGCCTTTGTGCATTCTCAAGTGCCTGTGACAGATGTAGGTGCCAAAGGGGCTATATAAACTGGGCCAGTGCTCAGCATCGGTGCTGCTTTGTCTTCAGCCTCCTGTGTAACCTGTAACCCTGTGAATTTGTATCCTGTTTCCAGTTTCTGACCCGGCTTGTCTTGACCATTCTCTGAGCTCCACCTGCACCGACCTTGGCTTGTCCCCTGTCCTTCGCTTCTGTCTGCTCCATTGGCTCCTTCTTTACTGATCAGGTTCCAGACCTGGATGGTTTCCTGACCATGCTGCTGTCTATGCCTTGTATCCGATACATCCTGTCTGTGTATGACCCGGCCTACCTGACTCTGCTTCTCTGCCTGCTGTTGCCAGTATTGGCTGCCCACCTGCTCACCTGCTTACTGGTGCCATCTGATAACTTCTCCTGCCCAGTGTAGACACCTGCCCTGCTGCTAGCGAGACTTACAGGCACTTGTGGCACTCTGTACTCCTGCGCCTCCTGTTTACACTATCAGGGGCCCTGAGTCAGAGGTGTAAGGGAGGCCTTCCTCATTATATCAGGTCCTGCTACCAGGTATGTGATATTATGTTTTATTCACTTTCAATGTGCCTTTGAATTTGCTAAAAAATGTGACTACTTCAGGAGAATTGATTTCCTAGCACAGCCCCCTCCCTCATTGCACTTCATAGCCCTCTCTCTTCTGGTAGCAACAGTTACTGTCAATGGTCCACCATATGTTGCAGCCGAGAGAGGAATACTATAGAGACTTTACTATTCTTATCAGCATATTTCCCCCCAAAAGGGTGCTTGTTTCTATTCCTATCAGTACATCTTACCCAAAGGATTGCCTGTAGGTTGTAAACCGAGTTTACAATTTTTAATGGTGCATCTCCATCAGAGGATTGGCTGTAGGTTATAGTTTATAATTCATATGGGTACATCTAACCAAAAAAGGCAACAGTTTCTATTTTTATCGGTACATCTACACCAAATTTGCCTGCAGGTTCCAGCCTGTGTTTGCAATTCTTATCTACAAAAACGATCGCTGTGTACTATTCAGTGAGATAGCAATGGAAGCCATATATTGCCAAAGTGACAACACTGAACTACAAACATGGTCCTTACTGTTGTATGAACTACTAACTAGACCAGCAATCCCAGGTACAAGGATAGCAGTGTCCACCCTAAAATGTAATATGAGTTTTGTCTAGACTATCATATCAGATAAGGCAGCACTGAGATCTGATTGGCTTTCACACATTATTCCTCTTTCTACCTTCTCACGACATTGGTTTTAGCTCTTGTGAAATGTCTATACGTAAAGTTCAGGAAGTGAGAAGACACGCAAAACCTCTGCTTCTCAGAAGGACAGTCACAACTTTGAGGTCCCGTCTACCATGCCTGTCTTTCTTGCCTTCGTGATCCTGAGTAAGTAGAAAGATCTTTTTTTTTTCATTCTGAGTATTCCTTTATTATATTCTGAATATCGTCAGAATGTTTTTCCTTTGCAATTGTGTGACACATGGCCGGTGCAAGGTTTTTTTTGGTCTACACAGGCGAAGGTGCATTTTGGTGACCCCCCCCTGCCAAAAAATACTCTGTTTTTTTCCTCCATTAAGCTATAGTGGTACTAGTGCTTAGAGTGTTTAACTTACAGAAAAAAATAAAAGAAACACACAGGGAAATCTCAAAATGGTCAGAGACTGCATACATGGCACAAGGGATGACCAGAGACTGCAGATGTGGCACAAAAGACAATCAGAGACTGCAGACATGGCACTAGGGAGTGCATACATGTCAGAGAGTGCATACATGGCACAAGGGACTGTCAGAGACTGCATACGTGGCACCAGAGACATTCAGGGACTGTGGGCATGGCACAAGAGATGATCAGAGACTGTATACATGTCACAAGGGACAGTCAGAGACTGTGGGCCGGTCACAAGAGATGACCAGAGACTGAATACATGGCACAATAGACAGTCAGGGACTGTGGGCATGGCACAAGAGACAGTCAGACTGCGGGTTGGGCACAAGAGATGATCAGAGACTGCATACGTGGCACAAGAGACATTCAGAGACTGTGGGCATGGCCCAAGAGATGATCAGAAACTGCGGGCATGGCACAAGACATGATCAGAGACTGCATACATGTCACAAGGGACAGTCAGAGACTGTGGGCCAGTCACAAGAGATGACCAGAGACTGAATACATGGCACAATAGACAGTCAGGGACTGTGGGCATGGCACAAGAGACAGTCAGACTGCGGGTTGGGCACAAGAGATGATCAGAGACTGCATACGTGGCACAAGAGACATTCAGAGACTGTGGGCATGGCCCAAGAGATGATCAGAAACTGCGGGCATGGCACAAGACATGATCAGAGACTGCATACATGTCACAAGGGACAGTCAGAGACTGTGGGCCAGTCACAAGAGATGACCAGAGACTGAATACATGGCACAATAGACAGTCAGGGACTGTGGGCATGGCACAAGAGACAGTCAGACTGCGGGTTGGGCACAAGAGATGATCAGAGACTGCATACGTGGCACAAGATACATTCAGAGACTGTGGGCATGGCACAAGAGATGATCAGAGACTGTGGGCATGGCACAAGAGATGATCAAAGACTGCATACATGGCACAAGAGACATTCAGAGATGCTGGGTATGGCACAAGAGATGATCAGAGACTACATACATTGCACAAGAGATAGTCAGAGACTGCGGGCATGGCACAAGAGACAGTCAGAGACTGTGGGCATGGTGCAAGAAATGATCAGAGACTGCATACGTGGCACAAGAGACATTCAGAGACTCTGGGCATGGCACAAGGGATAGTCATGATGGCACATGGGGTTGTCAGAAACTGCGAGAATGATGGCACATGGGGTTGTCAGAGTGAGACTGCATACATAAAATATGCAATCTGACAATCCCATGTGGCATCATGCCTGCAGTCTCTGACAACCCCACGTGCCATGTATCATGTATGATACATAATAACATCATGGAACATCACATGAGATTATCAGACTCAGACTGCATCATAACATGGCACATGGGCAGGGCTGGTACAATACACTTTTCTTGCCCTACCTTTCACATAGATGGGATAGAAGAGAGAAATCTTCATGTGAACAGTGCACTTCCATTCGTGTTCCTCCTAGGCCTTCTGATGGTCTCGGCCCCTCACCCCTGGCCTCTCTCAGCTCCAGGCTCCTCCCTTCTGTGCGTGTGCGCGTTTAGTGATCCTCGCTGCAGCCTCCCAGGTGGGAGGATTTTCTTTTCCTAATCCAGCGCCCAGCGGCAAGGGATCTGAATCTGGGAAAACAGAGGCGGCATGATGGGGGTGTCTGTCTGTCACTCGCAGTCTCTCTCTGTGCTGCAGCTGGCAGATGAGGAGGAGTGCAGACAGTAGGCAGGGCTGGCCCACAAATCGATTCTCTAGTGAGCAGAGAGGCGAGCAGGCGAAGTTAACAGCGTCCGGCCGGGGCTGTGCTTCCTACGCCACCTGTGGCAGTGTGTGCGCAGGTGTGAGCAAGGATGGCCATCCGCCGGCATAAGCACATCTTTGGGTCGGGGAACCCTTGGTTTTGACGCCCTACCCCCCTTCCTGGCGCCCTAAGGCAGCCGCCTTGCCTGCCTTATGCTGGCATCGGCCCTGGTGTGAAACACAAAAAACTATTTAATGTGAACCTGTTGGAGGCCGTACTTAAAACACACTCATTATACTTGCATCTGTTGTGGACAAAGTATGATGACCCCTTTTCTTCTTACTTTGTGTTCACCGTCTAAAGGGGAATGTATGATCTACCTTGTTCCATGAGAAATACAATATGTTACAATTGTTTAGTATTATCCACTCTCAGTGATGGTGGATTGCACATTTCAGAAGTAAGATACTGACATCTGGGCAGAGCATATTTTTGACTCGCGCTTCTTTATAAGTATTGCTTGTAAGCTTGGCTTATGGTCTTGTCACACAGGCTGCAAGGTTCCCATTTATCTAGATAAGTCAGAGCCACAAATATGATTTTCAGAAGAGCTTTGTTTTAATTGTCAAAGTAAATGATGAAGGCAGATGGCTGTCAGCTCTAAGGAGAAAACTGTAGTAAGCTTAGTGCAATGCTAGGGTATGTGTCCTCTACTGCTGAGTAGAGTTGATCGAACCCGGACTGTAAAGTTCGGGTCCGTACCGAACTTTGGGGTGTCCGGGACCCAGCCCGAACCCGGACTTTTCAAAAAAAGTGGGGGTTCGGGTCCGGGGTTCTGGTAATTTATTCCACGTGTTGAACAGCTGCCAAGGGCAGCCAATCAACAAGTGTTTCACTGGTTTTCCCTAGAAGCCATCACAGCCATGCCTACTAATGGCATGGCTGGTATTGGCCAGTGCACAATGTGACCCAGACTCTATATGGGGCTGGAGTCACCGTGCTGCATGTCATATGCTCTCAGGATAGTTTAGGGAGAGGATGCTGCTGGCTCTGTGAGGGACAGATTGCAGAACATCTCATCCTGCATTACTGAACGATCTGATTGTGGACTAGGGAGAGATACGAGTACTGCGGCTTTGAGGGACAGATTGCACACCTCATCCTGCTGCACAGAACGATCTGACTGGACTAGGTAGAGTCTGTTGCTTTAAGGGAAAGATTATTCTTCTAAAATCATCTCCAACTTGTATAGGAAAAGTCTATTGCAGCCGCATAGAGCCATATTAGTGTTCTAAAACTAAAATCTTGTGATTATACCGAGATACGCCGACGTTATCTGAAAAGGATATGTT